>JAJOOO010004166.1:0-20082 GCA_029582685.1 Solanum piurae | reverse complement strand
AAATTGCAATTTATAGTACTTTTCGTATAGATTTTGAATATCTAATTTTTTTAAAAAAAATATCGAGTTAATGTAATCTAATTTAACTTTAAAAATTAGTCAAATTGACTTTCGAAAAGCGCAACATGACAAATAAAAGTGGACAGAGGGAGTAGGAAAGAAAAAAGCTAGTGGTATAGGTTAGGTAAAGACATGACTGGTGTGGGGGAGAGCTAGCTATTGGTGGGTAGGTGACATGGTTGTTGAGGTGAAAGCATTGGAAACGTGGGGAGCCTTAAAATTATGCAATTTCCTAATTATTTATTTTAACTATCTAGAATGGAAATAATCAAATTCATATCACACTTAATTCATCAAAAGAATATTTTCTATCGAAAACTCAATTTCTTTATTGAAAGTATTATATAGTATTGTACTTGATGGTTTAATGATAAACGTGAAAGAAAAAGTTGTGGTGGTATGTCATTGTGTCAGGCAGATAATTTTGGAGATACATATGTGTGTCTATCCGTGATCATATGAAAGTAGTACAATAATTAGGAGTAAGCACGAGGGCCAGAGGTTCGTTTGTTATATGGACAAATATAAATAGTTATGGAACAAAAATTATTGTACTTGTTGTTTTATCTTTTATTTGGTTAGTAATTCTCTAATAAATTATACCAAAATTAATAATTAGTATCGAAATAAGTTATTATTTCGGATAGAGTATAATAATAGTATTAGAATTAATTATCATGAGATAAAATAATGAAAATGACAACAAAAAAAAAACGTTGAGGTCGCTCGAGCCATTTTTGGTGGAAGATATTTTTGTAAACAATAACTTTTTAGAAATTATATATGCAATCCAGGTTATATATTCTGTTTTATGATGGATAATATGAGTTGATCCATATTTGACCTATTTAAATGATTGGATAACCAATCCATTTAATATGAGTTAGATCGAGCGATACCCATACATTGTACCCATTCTATCATACCTGCTCGCCTCTAATAACGCCATGTGCGCAAACATTTGCACCGATTTCTAACGAGTCATTTGCATTTTTATCATATTTTGTAGTGGTCTTTAATTTATGCCCCTCATAACAAATAAATTTTAGTCAGACATAAATATACATTTTCTTATCATAATATTCTCTTCTATTATTATGCTCTGACATAACTTAAGTTTCTAGAGAAAGTCCAAATAAAGAATTCAGAGCAAAAAAAAAGAGAGAAGAAGAAAGCAATTATGTAATTTTAAGTTGAAGAAAGGAATAGGATCAGAAAGACAGTGGTAGAAAGAAAAACATCACATTCCTCCTTACAATTGAAGGCTTAACTAATATTATAAAGACAAATTAAATACAAAACCACATTTAAGAGCTATTAAACTAATTAAACCCATACCAAAATTCCAAATATGATTTGCTTCATTTCATGTCATGGATTATATTTCATATTATTATCAAGCATTTTCTTTCAAAAAATGCCTCTTCTTTCTTTTCACCTTCATATTCTTGATAGCCCTTTTGGTTGTGATTATTCCTTCCATCCTTTACTTAATCTTGAAGCCCCAAAATCCTAATTTCACTCTTCAAACATTAAAGGTACAATCTTACAACTTGAACGTCTCGAATTCAGGCTCTGACCCCCTATTTTCATCTGTGATAGGTCTGACACTGCTTGCGCAAAATCCTAATAAGGTTGGCATAAGATATAAACCGACGCGTTTTCACGTGTTTAATGAAGGAGTAGTGATTGGAATGATTCAAGTTCCTGCCTTTTATCAACCTCCTCGTAGTAATAACTTGACGTTGGAGACTCGAGCAATATTTTACTGCGTGAACGTTACACAAATTTTGTCTAATATTTCATTGCAACAAAATAGTTCCACAAAAAGTGTTACATTAGCAAGCATATTGGGTGATGTTAA
Organism: Solanum piurae; assembly: GCA_029582685.1. NCBI lineage: Eukaryota > Viridiplantae > Streptophyta > Magnoliopsida > Solanales > Solanaceae > Solanum > Solanum piurae. The sequence goes on along the minus strand of JAJOOO010004166.1, from coordinate 18,158 downwards.
AGTTCAAGTCAAACTTTTCAATGTCAACTTGCCTAAGGTGAAGGTTTGTACTTTTTCATTTGTCAAGTTAGTTCTTTCTTTCATAGATCGTTCGATTTTATGTATTTATCTTTTAGCTGATCTAATAATGTTAAAAACAATACGTTAGAAGTTAGATGTGGAAGTTGAATTTTTATATTACTTGTGATTTGTAGTACTTATAATTGTATTTCTTGTTGCAATTTTGTGAAGCTGGTCGTGGAATGCGCCATAAATATTGACCAAAATTATATTAAACTCAGTAACCAAATGGCCTACAGCTTGAAAGCAGGAAAATCTAATATGGTATGGACGATGATTATATAATTAATGTACTTTAAATTGATATTACGCATTGTTCATAATGCTAACACATTGTTTTTTTTTTTGTTTCAATTTTCCAGATATCTCTTCCAATGAACATCAGGGGAAGTTTCTCCAACAAGTGCTCTGCATCTATTTACATCTAAAGAACTGATACTTTGTACTCTAATACCTTTATTTTGTGTAAATGCAGTTTTGGATATTCTTAATTATTTGTTACGTACCAAGTAGTCCATTACGAGATTTAGAAAAGTAGCTATGTATAATTTGCTAGTAAAACGTGCGATTTTTAATAACATGTGAGATATTTGAATTATAAGTCTGAATTCGACAGTCAAATTAAATGGTAGTGTCTTTTTGAAACCAAACCAAAAAGTGTAAATACGTAGTAAAGTTTATTTAATTTACAAGGAAAGAGTGTATTGTCGACATCTATTAATTAGTCGTCAATCTACGCGGTTATTTCATCTATATATGTTGTTAAAATTAGTCCACTTTAATTTCTCAAAACAACTTTTTGCGGTCGTCATTACTTATTTTTAAAAATTATTGAGAAGGTTGAAAGATAAAGCAAAGTGGTGTTTAAACAAATATCAACGTGAATGAATTATTTCCTAAACAATGAATTGGATATATAGGACCACCCACTCATAAGTCATATGTACGTTATAACCATGCAATTGTTTCGTTATTTATTGTTTATGACCACTACGTTATCCTTAATTAGAGACTCGGAAGATTTCCCTTTAAATGAGGCCTATGTGCAGGTGAGTTTTACCAAGCTGTAGTGAATTTCGAAGACGTGATGGTTAAACAAAAAGTTGGACTCAGAACTCAAAAGTTGTAACCGACCTGGCATTGTTGCATCAACAAAAGATAAGAATATATATTGTGTACAAAGCTTAAATAAATGTGAACAACACTAAATTGGAAGTTTGGTGGTTAATGTCAATCAAATAGTAGCATGTGTAGGTAAGTAATCATAGGAAAGCAAAAAAAAAATGCACGCACGCACTTGTTTCTTCTAGTATATGTCGTGGTGAGGTCTCGCTAGCTACTTGTTTTAGTAATTACTCATTCTTCTGTTTCCCTAAGTTTCTAAAACCATAATAATATATATATAAGGCGCTATTTTACCATGGTTCTGTATCTAACACTATTAATATTGGGTACTGCAACATGCAGCAGCCTCCATGACTCTCTTCATATTTTGATGTGGGAACATAAATACATCAACTCTTGACCAAGCCAATTTCTGGCCCTACTGGAAGATTTTCTGACGGTCGTTTGATTTCTGATTTCATTGGTAAGCATGTATTTGTTACCATCATTCTTTTGGTGTTTGATAGTCATAAATTAATTTTTCCTATCTAGCTAGACGTTCAACTTTATATTAAGTAGTACATATTTTAACTAACATCACTTAGACGTACAATTGTTAATTACTCACTCCTAGCTGAATATGCAAAGGTTCCAATCATTATGCAGCCAAGGAATGAAATTACATTAATGGACCAAACTTTGCATCGGCTCTCTTGTCCAGACATTCCAGGGTGCAGTAACTTCTTTTCACTCCCAAGCATGGGCATGGCTGAATTATATAAATTTTACATTATTTATTTTAATTTGTTATATGATGATAATTAAATAGTTAAGTATGTACTTACTACTTAATATTAACGTGGTCTAAAAGAGACAGCTATCAAAACAAGCTAAGCAAGAACGCATCACAAGATTCTACTGTTAATTTTCTAACCACAAAAGTAAAAGAACTTTAGAGAAGATAATTAACGTGCCGCTGATTGCGTTCAAATATTCTAATTCTTGAAACTTGTCATCTTATCGAATTATCACTCACCATCTGTTAGTACTACTTTTAACTAGCGGACAACTTTCAGAATTGAAACCCTGTTCCATGATTTCTCTAAAAATTTAAGGGCAGCTGGCCACAAGGCATTTCCATAGTTTTTTTTTAAAAAAAAAATTGTTGCTCCTATAACCTCTACCTTTTTGTGTGAGTACTTTGTGTGCATTGGATAAATTCCACTGTCTGCAAAAAATATATTAACCACACTAGAGCATTGAGGGAGGATCGATCCTTCAAATAAGCTAATCCACCTGGAAGAACTTTCCCATAGATCCTTTCCAACGCCACTTTTAAACTTTGTACCTCAATCATCCAGAGGGATAAATAATGATAGTATTTCACGAATGACCGAAAAAAAGTTAATACAATGCAAATAATAATAAAATATAACTACGGTTATGAAATTACAAACTTCATAGGGAAAACTCTAGGACATTATTATGGAATTGTACGTATATAATTTGATAATATGTTGAAGTTTCATTCACCTATAAAATTTTAAACTCCAAATAAATAAATAAATAATGTGATTAATATTTTTCAAATATTGGGCCAAAAAGTGGTTTTTCTTTTTTACACCCTCCCTCCCTAGGAGCTCCCACCTCTTTTTCTCCTTTGGTGACTCGAACTCGCAAACTTCGGGTTGAAAGTGAGGAGTGCTTACCATTCGAGCAACTCCCTCTCGTCGGCAAAAAAGTGGTTAGTGGTGCTATTTCTACCAAATATATAAACATTAGGCTGCATACAACATGGCCCAAAAACGAAAACTCTCGCTATCTAAGACCAAAAACATTATGGCCCCTACCCACCTAGAATGCTACAAGTAGATTTTTGCTTTTTGTGTAGAAGTTAATACATGTGCAGAAAGAAGTTGTTTTGTTTTTAACTCTTATTGAGTTATTTCTTCAGGTGATTGATTTGAGGACGCAATTGAATAACTACAAGAAGGTGAAATTTTGGGTGAGAAACAAGTTTGGGTATACTAAATCGGACAAAATATTGACAAGTGCTGTTTACTTGATAAGTATTGGGACCAATGACTACTTAACTCCCTTTTTGACCAATTCAACCCTACTACCTTCCTATTATCCTCCACAATACGTACAAATTTGTCATTGGCAACTTGACCACTGTGGTCCAAGTAAGGAAAAATTTTATGGTAAGAGAGGTATAAGTATGGCTTGGTATGTCAGGGATTAATTTTCAATAAAAAAATTGTATAGATCCCATCTTTTCTATTCAATATTGTTGTTTCTCTCTCCTATCTTACTTAATTTTATAAATAAAAAATTATGTAGATCATATTCTTTTATTTTACATTGTTATTTCTCTTTTTCATACATTTTACTCCACATCCTTTTACTTGTCAATTTCTTTTCTTTTCCCCTTTTTAAAAAAAGTTCTTCTTTGATTCTTCTTTCCTATAATATTTCAGATCAATTTTTACTTATTAACTTTATTTATTCAAATTTTTTTTTATATCATTTGATAAATTTGATAATTAACCATGGTGGAGTGATTGGACCCATCTATTTTTCTCCTACCTTTACTTCTCACCCCTCCTTTTGCCATTTCTTTCCTTTCACCTTTTTATTTTTCTAATTCTTTGTGTAATTTTTTAATCAGTTTTTTCAATGGTGAGTATTATTTATCCAATTTTTCTTATATCATTTATATATTTATATATGTTCTCCATTTGATAATTATCACGTTGATTATTTAAAAAAATATATATTTGAGAATACGAGAAAAAATATATATAATATATTTTCCCTATTTGTGGCATTATGGTCGATAGTTTTTTATATAACTGTTTACAATGAGTTATATTAAATAAATAATAATTGTACAAAATAAAATTCATTTTAATAATTTTATTGTAAAATGTTTCAAATCAAGCTAAAATAAATAAAGAAAATTGAAAAACCTATTTTTATTAAGCTGGTACGGTTTATTAATATAAAAATTGATGAAATAATTCAATTTGATAAAGTGAAAAAATGATCAATCATGCTTATATACATGTGCCAAATGAGGGATATTAATAGTTTAGTCAAATTACTATCTATACTTTTATTTTGTAGACGAAGATTTTATTCTTCATTATTTTCTCCACCATTTTTTCTTCTCATATTTTTATGTAATTTAAAAAATTAAAAAATAATATACTTGTTAATTATCAAATATGAAAAAAGATAAATAAACAAATGATATAAAAAAAATTGAATAAATAAAATTAATAAGTGAAAATTGATCTGAAATATTATAGGAAAGAAGAATTAAAGAAGAACTTTTTTAAAAAGGGGGAAAAGAAAAGAAATGGACAAGTAAACGGACTTGGAGTAAAATGTATGGGAAAGAGAAATGACAATGTAAAATAAAAGAATAGGACCCACATAATTTTTTATTCAGAAAATTAAATAAGACAGGAGAGAGAAACAACAATTTTCTTTATTCAAAAATAATCCCTCACATCATAAAAAATTTCCCAAGTAAGTACTAATATTCCAACTGTTCATTACTTAAAATGTCATTTGACAAATAGAAATTGAGTTCTTTTAGTCACTATGTTTTGCTATTTCATAATATAGAAATTCACTGAACAATCACCTCAAAAATGGGTGAAATTTCACGCAGGAGATATACAAGAACGGAGGAAGGAAATTTGGGATGTTTACCAGGCCTAAGAATGCTTAATCCTCCCACCAAAAATGGGTGTTTGGAAGAAGCTTCAAAATTGCATAATGTTGAGCTTCACAATCTTCTCTTAGGAATCATCCCTCTAGATATGGTATACATTAATTAATAAGTTTTATTTTCTTGCTTATCTTCGTATAAATTAAAATCAGTCAAAAATCATAAATTGTATTTGATCATAGGTTTCAAGGAAGGAAAAGAGCCTGTTGTGGAACAAGAAGATATAAAGGAATATATAGCTGTGGAGGAAAGAGACTAGTTAAGCAATTTAAGGTTTGTAAAAGCCCAAAAAGGCATGTCTTTTGGGATTCTTATCATCTAACTCAAACTATTTGAATGGCCCCACAGGGTCTTCTAATCTCTTTCAATGTCTCTAATATTATATTAAATTTAATGTACAGAAAGAGCAAAGTACAAATTCATCAACTTCTGTTGGCAAACACATGCATCTATATAACTTCTTCATATGGTCCATTATCTTGGAAATGTCAATTTACAATTTTGAGTTGATTTTGTGCTTTTGTAAAGATAATTTTTAGTCTGTTACAAGAAATGTGACACTTGTTTATATTTAAAAATAAAAATTATATACTTTAGGAGGTTTGATTACACAGTATTGGAGGTTTTCAATATCAAATATGGATTAAACTTATCCAGCATTTGATTGTCGGTATTAATTAAAATCAAGATAGAATTATATTGAAATCATGGGATTATCTATTTCAGATAGAAGGTGTGATAATCTATCCGAATTATGCTTCATCCTTTGAACTAAATGATCCCTAAAAATATTAAAAATAAAATGAGAAGTTTTCGAATGTTTAAAAAATGTTCTTCTAGAAATACTGTAACACCATGTGGTGCGTGCCTTAAAGTTTTATTTGACCAAATATTGTGCTTAGGGGTATAATATGTGAGATTAGTACTATGATCAAATAAGCTGCTACTACTGCAGCTTCAACCAATTTTAATTTTTCTAGTAGAAAAGGTATGTGCATGCCCCAATACAAGTGACTTTCTATTTTTGAATATATATATATATATATTTTACCCTCCCTCTTTAGGAGCTTTCACATTTTTCGTTCACCTATCGTAATCTTAGAATTAAAAGTGAAAGAGAACAATCTCTCTTAGGTAACACAAGTGTTGAATTTTGCTATAAATTATTTTGGACCTTAATAATTGTGAGTAAGGTAGAATTGGAGTGTTGGTGTTATCCAATAAGGAGGACAAAATATTAATTGTAATGGGTCCAATTAATGAAATAGGGCCGACATGACAAGAAAGAGGATGCTGACAACCTTATATTAACTCCACAAATTAACATGTTATAGTAAGACTGTTGCTAAACGACGTTGCATTAATTCCTGTTGCTAACCTCTTTTGCTCTTACAACTTACACATGATTGAAGAAGACAACGTGCTACTCCGCATATTTTGCTATCAATAATTTATTGTTTGATAAGACTACTAAATTATTGGTTTGCAAGTAATTCAATAAGTGGTTGGGATTTACTATACTAATATTTGCTATGAACAACTGATTTCTATTCTCTATAATGAAGGAAATTATCTCCTTAAGTAACAAATATATTATACATAAAATACTAAATATGGGTGTATATATATATATATATATAATTAAAGAAAATCGTCTACTAATTTTATGTAATCAACTATATATATTATAGATAAAAATTTAATTGATGATGATTAATATTCACATAATTTTAATCAGCCATCAAACGTTTTTTAATTGGGTGGACCCAGTGAGACCGGCCGCTATCAGTTTGTGGCATTTTGTGTACCAATAATTGTTTGTCCAGACGAACCAGCAGTGTTAAGGCACGTGCTTATTCTTTGTCACCTCAAACCAATCTTCCCACATCATACACCATTGCATTGCCGCCTTATTAATATTTCTTCCACTCTTTTTCTCTTATTTTTTTTTCTTTTTTTCGCTCCGCTTCTAGTTATAATTATTTACGTGGCAAAGTTTGAATTTTGAAAGGTAACTATTTTTTTTATATTTTAAATTTGATTTATAATACCTTTTATGTAATTTTTAAATATATAAAAAAAAATCTTTATTCAAATCATATTCAAAATTTAAAAATCTAAACTTTAAAATTTTAATTACATCATATAAATTAGGATGGAATGAATATTGATATGAGATCAAATCTACAATAAAGATACAAATAGTGATAAATTATCTGACTGATCCCACCCATTTAATTAGGACTGATTTCAACTTACATGTAGCGGAGAAAATAAATCAAAGTTTTGTATAATTGACTAGCGGAAAAAAGGGAAAACCCCAAATTCTGCTTTTTGGCTGTAAAATGGTGAATAGAATCAATTATTGGACGGCATATGTATAAGTATATTCCATTGACAATTTGACATTATTTTGATAGCGGGGGAGGGGGCCATAATTTGTGTATACATTATATTATACCTGAGATACCACTATCAAGTTGTTATATATATATACTCCAAAGACTTTCTCTAGAAATTGTAATTAAAGTGATCATAGGTCAATTTTTTCTCCATATGGAATCAATCCCATTTTCAAATGTCTTACGATCATGTTGTCCACAATCATTTTTTTAGCATGCCTACGATTACTTGTCTCCTCGATTCTGATTACTATAGTTAATTATATTAATCTTGGTAAATTTTTTTTAGCAAATTACTTTAATTTATTATTTCTAGTTGTTACATACTAAGATATTGGAAGTTAAGCTTTCGAATTGATCAATATTGGTAAGAGGCTAAATGTAGACACCTTTTTGTTAATGTATTTACTTTATGTTGAGGGTACTTTTGAAATTTAAATATTTTCATCAATTTGTCTATTTTATGCTGAAGATATTTTTGAAATTTCGATGTTTATGTTTTAAAGGTGCTTTATAAATATTTTTTCGATTTATAGATTAATTTTGTGTCAATAATTATTCTTTTGTCAAACAAGTAAAATTCAATATAGATAAAATGTTGATAACATCATTTAAGATTTGTTAAAGAAGAAGATGTACCTTAACTTTTGTTAAAGTTGATTAAAAAATATTATCACACAAATTAAAAAAAAAGTACATAAAACCACTTTTAATATAATTTGTTCATTTCTAACGAGACTTTGCATCTAGTATATAAAAAATTGACATTGCAAGATATCTTTTGCTAGACCCAAATGCAATGTTTAGATCTACGGAAAAACAACTCCTGCTCCACCCCCCCTCCCCCCCAATAGAATTCTTAAAATATTGATTAGAATAAAATGTAAATATAATTTCAGAACTTATAAGAATATAGAGACAATAATTTTCATACAATAAAAAAATAAATAAAGCATATACTCCTTATAGAATTGTCATTATGTTTAAAATCACATTTATTAAAGATTATTTTGGTATGTTTAATTTTTAAAGTTCATTTTCAATCAAGAAACATGCTATAATATAAAAAAAATGAAATTTATGAAAAGTAAAGAAAAAAATTAACAAAGGGTGCATTGGAAATCTGGAATGATAATTCATGTTTAATTTTGAATTTGAATATTATCTGTATTAGGAAATGTTTTAATGAGCCTTTAAGCAATTTAATTCTGACTTTATTATAAGTAAAAGTAAAAAATAAAAGGGAAGAGAAGAAAAGAAAAGGAAAAACAGACGACACAATAAAGGAATTTAAGGCAAGGTGTTATTACATCAGTATTTTTGAAAAAATTGGGTATGCCCTTAGCTGTACAAAATATCAAATAAATATAAAAGATATACTTGTAATATTTGCGTGTTTTGTGTGGATGTGGTCACCGGAGCTCTACTCTTTTGCTTACCTCTTCGGATCTGAAATCTGCAAATCATTCTGCAAATTTCTCTCTGAGTTGACTCTACCTCTACCGCCATTCTTGGCACCAATTTTTTCTTTGCTATACTTCATTTCCTTTTTCTGCTTTAAATATCTGATTTCTTTTTGCACAGTTAGTTTATAAGTTTTTCATTTTAGAGTATCAGTGTTGTCTTTTATCTGGGGAAGCAGTTTGGAAGTGAGTTGCCGGTCCAGAGACTTGGGATCGGAAATATGGGTTCAGAAAGTCATCAACAATCTGAAAACAATGAACACGAAGATTCCAGACCTTTGTATCTACAAAAATTTCGCCTATACGAAACTACCTCGGTATATATTTGACCATTTGATTTTGTTCATCAAATTATTATTATTATTTTTTATATCAAGTAGAATGATTTTTCTCTATGTTTCATTTTCAGTTGTAGATTGCAGTATTTCCCCCTTTAGATTGTATAGTTAGCATATGTAGATGTTAATTTCACTGTTTGGTCATTTATTATTATGTAGCTACAAATTGCTTTATATCCAACTTGTTGGCTGAGCAAGATTTCTGCTTTTTTATGTTCTCTATTCTTTTGCCTACTTGGCTTAATATATGTTCAATTAAGAATTTGATTCAAAATGGTTTATCCTATTTAGGACAATATCTCCAAAGCAAATGTTTAGAAACAAAGTCAAAGGGAGTAAGCATCTCAAAGTAAAAAATGCTATTTTTCCTCACTCAAGTCCTGCAATTTGTAATCTTGTTTCATTTTGATTTTGTACATTCCCTCTCCGAAATTTCCAAACTTAATGTCCAAACATACTTAACTATTTCATCTATTGATAAGATGATTTTCTTTCTTTTATGGTGAACTTATCAATTACGTGCGAGCTTGTATCTATGTAGTCATATATCCTTTTTTTTTTTTTTCTACCAAATGTATTAGATACTGAATATGAATGAAGATTGTGAAGTTACTATAGTAAGTTTTGAGAGAGAGTTAACATGCTTTAATTTTATTTGTCAAAAATGTTAATCTACTTTTATTTGTGGCAGAATTTCTATATGGTTGGAAGAGATAAAACTAGAACTTATTGGAAAGTTTTGAAGATAGATAGATTAGAGCCTACAGAGCTACTTATGTATGAAGATTCTGCCACATATTCGGAGATTGAATGTATTGATCTACTTAAAAGAATACACGAAGGGAACAAGTCAACTGGAGGGCTTAAATTCGTTTCAACTTGTTATGGAATTGTTGGTATGTTATATGACTATTTTTTTTCTTTTTAAATAGATTTTTTGTATTGATTTCTAATGCAACTCGTGTTAATCTTTTCTTTTTGATTTTAGGTTTTGTAAAGTTTCTGGGACCTTATCACATGCTTGTTATTACGAAAAGAAGGAAGATTGGAGTAATATGTGGTCATGCGGTTTATGCCATTACAAAGAGCGAGATGTTCCCAATTCCCAATTCTACTGTGCTATCCAAAATGCCTTATTCTAAGAATGAGAACAGGTCTTTTGTCAATTTTGCATGTAAATGTAAAATATCCATAGTATTCTTGAGAAGACATTATAATGGAAATAGAAATGCTTCTAGTTTATTTGTATCTTTATGAGCGTTATACTTGATGTGGTTGTTTCATTTTTCTGTTCTTTTATTTGGATGATTTTGAATTTTGTTATCTTTAAACTTGTCTCACTTTTGAGGTACTCTTCTATACTATCTTGAGAGCCCCCCTGCAGTGTTGTCAAAGCGTGGACTATATAGATTATAGTGAGCACATTATAGATGGGCATTTTGTAGCTATACTATTGTAGAGCCTATTGCCAGTTTATTTACTATAACTTTACAGGGCAAACTACAGTGGTGTTCTGATGTTATTTTTACATATTGAGTAAGACAAGGTATCATCAGGATTTCAGTGGCACATGTGATCACCTTTTTTTGTTCATATTTCTTATGTCAACATTTCTTCATTTTTTAAAAATATTTTCTTCTTTTATATACTGCATCTGATTTAGTAACTCATTTTTGCCTTTTTTTTCTCCAATTATTTTGTGAATAGATACAAGAAGCTCCTGCGCACGGTGGATCTCACAAGAGACTTCTTTTTCAGCTACTCCTATCATATTATGATTAGCCTTCAAAAGAATTTGAGTAATTGTCAGTCTGGACTCACGCTTTACGACACAATGTTTGTATGGAATGAGTTTTTAACCCGAGGAATTCGCCATCAGCTCAAAAATACTCTTTGGACTGTCGCTTTAGTATATGGATTCTTTAAACAGGTATTTTCCATTTGAAATTGTTTCAGAGTTATATTGTAATCAAGGAAAATCCAAATTTGAGCTCAACTTAGAGTTATATTGAAACCAAGTAAATGACTTGGTTATTTAGCAATTGGCAGCTAAACGTGTTATCTGTTGTCTTTTGTAGGTTACACTTCCTCTTTCTGGTAGGGACTTCATATTGACCCTAATTGCTAGACGATCTCGTCATTATGCTGGTACCAGGTTTGTTTGATTGACTTTAATAATGTAATTATTTGTATTTGATGGTGATATCTAGTAACTTTGGCAATAGTATGTCATTTGAGTGATCTTGTCATTTACATTTAATTAAGTTAAATCGATTGTTGAAGAATATTCGAGAAAGTGTCATCAGTTACTTTTATGTGATGGTCTTTGTCTGTTCAGATACATAAGAAGTATATCTAGATTTAAATTGAATATTTCAGTTAGTGATCCTGCTTCATCTCTCGATTGTTGAGTTATTTCTCCTTTTATGTTTTGTAGATATTTGAAAAGAGGTGTAAATGAGAAGGGTCGCGTAGCAAATGATGTCGAAACAGAACAAATTGTGCTTGAAGATGTGCCTGCTGGGTGCCCGCTACAAATAAGTGCTGTTGTGCAGAATCGTGGTTCAATACCTCTTTTTTGGTCTCAAGAGACTTCACGTTTGAATATTAAGCCTGACATCATACGTATGAAATAAGATACCTACATTATTTTTGGAGGATCCAATTTACTCAATTTTCATGACCGTTTCTTTTTATAGTCTCTAGGAAGGACTTGAATTTTGAAGCCACCAAACGTCACTTTGAGAATCTTGTGAAGAGATATGGAAATCCAATTATAATATTGAATTTGATTAAGGTACACTTAATCACATATTCTGGATCCAATTTATGTTGACTTTTGATTTATATGTAGTCTAAACTTTATTGCTCATCTTTCCCTTTATTTGGTATTTTGTCATACTAAGCAGACACGTGAGAAGCGGCCAAGAGAAACAATTCTTCGTGCAGCATTTGCTAATGCTATTGAGTTTATAAATAAAGATCTTTCTGAGGAAAACCACTTGAGATTTCTTCACTGGGACCTAAATAAACACTCAAGAAGGTTTGACTTGCATCCTTTTTGCTTGCAGATGGTTGTACATGTTATTTGTTTTTTCTTTTCTTGTGTGTTGGTCTGGTGGGTTGCTAACAGTTTGGCTACTTTTCCAGCAAAGCTACAAATGTCCTGACACTCCTGGGCAAGGTGGCTGCTAATGCATTGGAGTTAACAGGCTTCCTTCACTGTCAACTTATTCCTGCCTCAAAGACTGGGAAATTGCTAAAATTCTCGCCCATTGAGTAAGTTTGGCAATCAAAATTCTCCCAGAGTGATTTGATTTTATTCGTTCACGAGAGTTGATTGTGCAAAAGATAGCTTTATTACTTAGTAGAGTACCTCCAACACTTAGCTTGGGCTTAAAAGCTCAAATGTTCTTACATTGATTTTGTTTGTCGCTGTGTAGCAATACTGAAGATCAAACTGGACAAGACTCCTGTGAAGTGAGAGCTGAACCGAATTCCCCTAGTGGAGATTACCATGTCAACCTTTCAACACTACAGAGAGGGGTGTTACGAACTAATTGCATAGACTGTTTGGATCGCACAAATGTTGCACAATATGCCTATGGGCTGGTTTCCCTGGGCCATCAGCTTCATGCCTTGGGATTTATAGATGTGGAGAGTATTGATTTAGATTCCCCGTTAGCAGATAATCTAATGAAACTCTATGAAGAAATGGGTGACATACTTGCATTACAATACGGAGGGTCTGCTGCACATAACAAGGTAATACCATATCTTTCACTTACTGGATCTATATGGTAGGTATCTGTTGATTGCTCTGATCCTGTAACTTGTTTCTTCATAAGGGTCTCTGGTTGATACTTGGTGATATTCTTTTTTTTTTCTTTTCTAAAGACCAATTTTCACGTCACAACTGCATTGTGCCAAACAACAATTTTTAGTTCATGTCACGTTTCAAGTGAAATCTATGATTTGTTAGCCAGTGAAATAATTCCTTTTATTTTCTAAAGTAGGAAATATTGGCTCCTTTCATTTTCATCATGATTGAAATTTTTATCTACGGTTGACTCGTTGGACTGATGGATATGATTTAACAGATATTTTCAGAGAGACGAGGCCAATGGAAAGCAGCAACTCAGTCTCAAGAGCTTTTTAGAACGCTTCAGCGCTATTACAGTAATGCCTACATGGACGCTGAGAAACAAGATGCCATTAATGTGTAAGTGAAATATTGTCTTCGTAATAATTAGTTTTTTTTATCTGTTTTTCAACAAACAGACAAATTTTAAAATAAATACAAGTAATGTGGTCCCGATTCCAGGTTTTTGGGACATTTCCGGCCTCAAGAAGGTAAGCCAGCTCTCTGGGAATTGGATTCAGACCAGCACTATAGTGTTGGGGGGCATGCATCAAGTTTAGCCATGGAGAGTTCTAGGTATAACTGATCTTTAATTAATGCATCCCTTGAGTATTTTGTTATTGAAGTGTCAAAATTCCAAGAAACTCTGATTTGATTAGTACTGTAGCCGCAACATCATTTTTTATGGTGGTAATTTGAAATTTGCAATCCAAATCAATTGGAGTACTTTTAAGTTGAGAGCATTTAAGTATTAAGACAGTTTAACCTGAGTTATGAAGTTGTAAAAGTGAGTCACAAATGACCTCATGGCTTATATATATGTGATACATTCTAGGAAAGTGAGCTCCAAGTGATGTTGGCCCAAGTGACCAGCATTTTTAATTTTCTGAGGGCTAAAAATCTGTACTATACTATAATCATCGCCTTATCCACAAGGAAGTTTACCTTAAACTTGCTCTATTAATCTCTTACTGAGATGAATATTAAAGTCAATTAGTGATGTACATGGAGAATTCTTACGAAAAGCTGATTAGGTTTTTTAACTTCTGGTCGAAATCCAAAAGAGAAAAATACTTTAATTAAGCCAGACGGTGTATCAAAATCTCCCAAAGCTATTATTGAGGCAGTTTCTAAATGTGCAGGTCATTTATTAAAAGGTCGCTGTCAGAAGGAAATTTGATCTGCGGAAGCAGCTCTCCTGTCAAAGAAACTGATACAGAGCAGACCGATGACTCTGACCAACCTTTGCCTGAGAGTGCAAAAGGTGGTAGTAAGGGTCTTTCCGAGTCCACCCCAGAAATCTCTACTTGTGAAACTGATATGTCGTTTGCCAGGTAGCTTAGATTAAATTTTCTTTGCCACAGATTTATTTTGATTGAATGGATACTAAGTGCTAATCATTGTGAGAGTTGTATCTCTTTGTGGTTCCTTCATACTCCATCGACAAATCCGCTGCTGTGACTTTTGAATGTTATATGTATCTTTTCAATGAAGAATATGTAACAATTTTGTTTTTAAGAAATAAGCTAATAACATGTTAGTTGCTATTATATTCAGATCCCAAAGACATGTATTAATCAATTCTTTTCTCTTATAAGGGGCTTCTTATTGTCTATTGTCACATTTATTGTTTTTAAGAAATAAAGTTGAAAGCAGTTTGGTGACTTTAATGTTCATGGACAAATGTGTGCTAACCAAATGCTGTCACTCTTTAAGATTTTTTTGGATCTTTCCAATTTCTCTGTTGGTTCCTCTCTATGTTTTTCCATTTGGTGGGGTTGAGTGATCATGTTGTTGGGAGCGGTTGTGTATTTTATTCTGGCCTTGTTTCTTGTTTTCATCTCTTAGTAAATTGGCGCCTGTCTCACTTTTAATAGGTACACACCCTCAATGTCTGGCAGACAGCTTTTCCTAGATATGCAATTAGAGCAGCGTCTCGGCAGTGGAAGTGTTAGATTGCGTGATCGTGTTGATTCAATTGATTTTTCAAATTTCCTAGATGTTGAGTGGCTCTCTTCGTCCGGAAATTCATGTGAAGAAGAAGCATTCGAGAGGTATTTTCTTTCAATTTGATCAATGCTTTGATAGAAATTGAATTTGCATACTTGGTTTTAGTTTACCACTTCTTATGAAGAAGTTCTGGTGCGATTTTTGAATAGAAATTGAATTTGCATACTGCCAATTTTTATTTGGTTGGAAGTATGACTAGCATTTTAATAATTCTATCATTGAGATTAGTTGTTTGAATCTTATGGAAACATCCTAGAAGGCTAGCGTGTTTTCTGCTTTGGTTTCGTTGAATCTTACGCTTTGCTCTATTCATGCAGATCTGCAATCATAGGTTCACCATGTTGTGTCCTCTCATCTGACTGTGTAACAGTTGAATCTAAAGCTGAAACAAGCTCTTCAGTATTTGAGTCTTCAATCATGAAGGTCAGTCAGTCCACACAAATCTCATAGTTTATTATTCCCTCTGTTTCAAAAATGTCCCTTTCCTTTTTGGCAACTCTTTAGTTCTAATTTTCCACCGGGTATGTTTAAGACCACTAGAGTGAAAGGCATTTTGGTACATTCTACATATTTTTAGTTTAAGATCACAAGATTTTAAAGTTCTCTTTACTTTCTTAAACTCCATGTCAAAGTCAAATCGGACAAACAAATTGAAAAGGAGGGAGTACTTTTTTTGGTGGGGTGGGGGTGGGGATAGATCTTGCTTTTATTGCTGCCTCTTACTTCTTATTAGCTTCTATTTGCATCTCTAATAAGAAACGCTGATACACACAAGTAATTCCTTTTACTTTTTCAATGTTGTTATTTTAGCGTCAGGAACAGACTAGTAGAGATCTCAATTTTGATGCCAAAGGAAGTAGTAAACATATTGATGAATTTTCTGAGAAGTTTGTGCATTGGGTTAACAACGGAGATATGCTTTTCCCTTGAGATCATTTCTGGTCTCCTTGAAGCTGTACTCTTCAGACAATTGCATTCAATCAAACCATCCGAAGGATGTGGATGACTTACGGAATAAATGACAGGTGATGAAGATTAGGTAAGAGGGGAACAATGATTTTTGTTAGAGAAAATATGCCTAAACAAAGCCATTGAGATTGTAAATTAAAGTACGTTAGAAAATGATATAGAAAGTATAGAGCACATAGAAGCAGATGATTCTTTCAGTCGTTTTTTTGTTTCTTCATTTTTTACCTTACTGTTTTTGTAGGTTTCAGTTCTGTAAATATCTGTTATAGTTTTGTTAGTTGGAGCTCCGTTATTCTTTTCTGTATACAAGCTGATCTTTATTGTGTCACATGATTTACATTTTTAGTTCTTGAGTGTAGCTGAGAAGAAACTTAGATATTCCTATAGACTATGAGGTTGCAATTTTTGTTGCCATGTCAACAGAAGCATGTCGCTTTCCTTGTAGTCATCGTGTCTTTGATGACAGAAATTGTAGTGGTTTGGCTATCCAACCTTTTTAGTGCACCTTGTGTTATATCACGAGGAACATCTACATCTGCCTTGCAATTTGCTAGAAGGCTGGAAATTTTATTGGCATTTGTCTATTCATAAGAAATGAATGTCAATGTGATATATGAGATCAAGTACTATAGCAAGCCCATATTCGTTATGCTAATCAGTAAAATTGGTACAGTCGGGACTCAGTTTGTGATCCATGGCTCAACAGATTTCTACCAGATTGTTCCCCTAGCCCAAGGTACCTGAATAATGCTACATTATCTGTTCAATTCTGCCCTGTTTTTTCAGCTTATTGTTTTCGTTGGATCAGTTCTTAACACTTGACGGACGGCCTGAGGAAGTGTCTGAAGGTGAAGTAGTTCCTTAGTTTTTTTTTTTTCTGGTTTGCTGGAGTTTGTTGTTACAGTTAGTTCCTTTGTTTGTGCGCTAGAAGTAGAATATTTTTTGTATCTTCTACTCTCCAGCTCTTAAGTCTGGTTAATAAGTCGCAGGCAAGGTGATTTGAATTGAGACCTCTGAGCGTGATGTTAGGCTGATTCACATGCCCATTAGCTAGTAATTTCGAGGCTCTGCTTTCGTTTGTCTCAAAATTATGTCAACTTTCTAGGATGAGACGTGTTGAATGAGAGGCTAGAGTCAGTCTAATCTCCCTATGCATAGTTCATGTTGAAGTGTATACTCTGTGAGAAATTCCAATGCAAACTTGTCATCATTGGATAAAGAGGATTTCTCGATTCATTATTGACTTTACTCTAATACATAAATCAATCTGTGCATTCTTATTGAGAATACTTATTTTTAGTACCTAGAAAACTCGATCCTTGGTGCTTTTTGCACGCTTTTCTGAGTCTCATGTGATTAGTGACTTTTACTTCACTATCAAGACATCTTGAAAATTGAAACTGAACCGTGTAACATGTCTCTATGTGTGATGTATAGCAAGTTTTAGTCCAAAAGTAACAATTCCCTTGTAATAGTTGTATACATACACGTCTCTATAAGTATGGAGGGTGTATATCAAGTCTTAGTCCAAAAGCAACAATTCCTTGTAATAGTTGTATACAAATAAAACACGCATCAATATCACAAGTGTCCACTACCAACTATTGTCTTCAATAATACTGTATTATCAGTCAACCATCACTACTGACTATCTAACACAATCACCAATAAACACCCATAACAGTTACTTGTAACAGCAAAAAATGTAAATTCATTAATTCTCAATAGATACCTGTAAGAAAATTGAATCCTAGAAGACACACCTATTATGCGTTAGCTATTTCAAAATTTGATAATTTGACGAGTAAATAAAATTATTTTACTATTGGTAATAGGTCACATTTCGTTTTTAAACAACCAAAGTACATTATCAAGCAATCGACACACGACAGCCAAGTATATATTGAATCAGGGGGTCGTTATATTTCACCCAAGATATACTGTGTTGAAATATTGGGAAAATTACACGTATAAGCGAACATATACTAGTTAATTACTTAATATAGCTATAGTTTACCTTAATTATAATTCGCAGCTTACTTTTAGCTATAATTACACAGCTTAGCTTTTTAGTTTTGTATAATTCGCGCATTTGTATAATTCAGAATTTGTATAATATAATTTGTATAACTTTTGTATAATTCAAAATTTGTATAATATAATTTGTATAACTATTTGCACTTCTGATGTTTGTAATTGTATAAATTC
>JAJOOO010004165.1:0-23456 GCA_029582685.1 Solanum piurae | reverse complement strand
ATTATTTTAATATTAGTTCAAAGTTCAAACTTTAAACTTTAATATAAAATTGAATTTTAAGGTTTAAACTTTAAATTCAATATAAACTTTAAACTTTAAAGTCAATTTTAAACTTTAAATTCAAATTTTCAATATAAACTTTAAACTTTAAAGTCAATTTTAAACTTTAAAGTTTAAACTTAAATTCAATTGAAACTTTAAACTTTAAAGTTTCAAATTGAAGTTTTTTAATAATATAATATTATTAATTTATAATATAATATTATATAATAATTAAAATTAATAAAAATAAAATAAAATACCGGTACACAATGATCCGGTAAGAACCGGTTTCGGTCCGGTCCAAACCGGTTCCTATCCGGTAACTAAGGGACCGTGCGGAACCTTTGAGAATTTCCGATAAAACCGATTCCTGTAAGATCCGGTTCCGGTAAATAAATCTGGTAACGTGTCCCGATTTCGGTAAAACCGGTCCTGTTGATCCGGTCCTGTCCGTTTGCCAGCCTTAATTCAAACTATGGCGGTGTATCAGCCACTATAGCGGGGTCAGCGGTGTAGAAACTGATAGATGCAAAATATTTTCTCATCTTCTTTAGTGGTAAAACAGACTAGGGTTACTCCAAAAACCTTCCAAAACTGCTCCAAGCTTTGGGACCAGAGAGAGAAGAGATTCTAGCGCAAGAAGGGTCAAACCCATGAATTCCCGGTCTACGTCCATTAGGATTCGCCCCCACGGAGGCAAAAGTGTTGGGTTTAGGATCTTTTTTCCCTTCCTATGTGGATAAATAAAAGTCTTATTACGACCAGCCCACTTTAGCCCATAACCCCAATATTACATATAAGGCTTATTTGGTCTTATTTTCAGAAACACAAGAGAGAAAAATTAAGAGAGATTCGTTTTAGAGATTGAGAGAAAAAGAGAAATTTCGTTTTTGCTTCTGGAAATTTTTTGCTCTCTTCTTCCGACAGAGTTTTTCGCTTCGTTAACCGTTGGATCGTTTTAAATTTGAACTGGGAGTTCTCAGCATCTGGTTCTTGCAATTCAACGGTGGAGATCGGATTTGGAGGTCTGTAGATTCTGATTTTGGGGCGTAAATAGTAGCTCGTTTTTGGGTGAAATCCCTCCTTTAATTCTCTAGTTTCGGTGCAATCTTGTTTTATTGTTGCTCGTTGTTTGGCGCTTGTTTTGTGGCCAATTTTGGACAACAAATTTGTAACTCTTGGTGTTTATAGTGGAGCTTTTGGCCCTATGGTTTTTTACTTTTCACATCGAAGGGTTTTCCACGTAAATCGTTGTGTCTTGTGTGATTGGTTTATTCTTATCTTGTTGTTTTTGTTTGGTTGATATACTTTCTGTCCATTCTTCGTATTTCTTGATTCGGTTTGTCTTCTCTTGGTTCAAATTGAAAGGGAAAGTTAGACTTGGGTATTATTCCGCTATTATCATATCGGACATTCTTGTTAGTGCCTTGCCTTTCCCAACAAAGTGGTATCAGCGCATAGGTTATTGTTCATTGTTAATTTGAATGATGGAGGCAAATATGAGCAAGATGATTTGTTTGAATGGTAGTAACTATCATATTTGGAGAGGCAAGATGAAAGATCTTCTATTTGTCAAGAAAATGCATTTACATGTGTTTACCTCTAATAAACCCCAGTCCATGAAGGATGAGGAATGGGAATTTGAGCAATTGCAGGTTTGTGGCTATATTAGACAATGGGTTGAAGATAATGTTCGAAATCACATTGTGAATGAGACACATGCCAGAAGTTTGTGGGACAAGCTCGAGACGCTATATGCTTCGAAGACTGGAAACAATAAGTTGTTTCTATTGAAATAATTGATGAATATCAGGTATATAGAGGGCATTCCTATTTCTGATCATATTAATAATTTTCAGGGTGTTCTTAACCAGCTATCTAGAATGAATGTAAAATTTGATGAAGAAATACAAGGACTATGGCTTCTTAATTCTCTGCCAGACTCTTTTGAAACTCTTCGAGTTTCTTTGACTAATTCTGCTCCCAGTGGTGTTGTGACCATGGAATATGCTAAGAGTGGTGTCTTGAATGAAGAGATGAGAAGAAGATCTCAAGGCTCAACTTCTTCTACTTCACACTCAGATGTTTTGGTTACTGAAGATAGGGGAGAAACAAGTTCAGATGTCAGAGTGACAGAGATAAAAGTAGAGATAAGTCGAAGTCTAAATACAAGAATGTTACATGTGACTATTGCTACAAGAATGGGCATATCAAGAAATATTGTTTTAAGTACAAGAGAGATATGAGACAACAAAGGAAAGAGGGTGACAATGAAAATCGTGTTGTTGTTGTTTCTAATGATGATCTTCTTGTTTCTTGTGATGAAAATGCCATCAATCTTGTTCGCGATGAGTCTAGATGGTTTATGGATTCTGGTGCTACTTCTTATGTCACGCCCAGGAAGGAATTATTTTCTTGTTATACTCTAGGTAATTTTGGGATGTTGAAAATGGGTAATAATCATGAGGTTGCATTTCTTGGTATTGGGACAGTTTGTTTGGAAAGTAATAATGGTTCCAAACTAGTTCTCAATAATGTCAAACATGCTCCAGATGATTGCTTGAATTTGATTTTTGTGGGATACCTTGATAATGAGTGTTATGTTAATACCCTTGGTGCTGGCCAGTGGAAGCTTACTAGAGGTTCGATGGTTGTTGCCCGTGGTGACAAGTTGTCTAACTTGCATGTTTTTCAGAGCTCCATTTTTAGAGGCTCGGTGAATTTGGTGGAGAATAATACTTCATCATTATTATGGCATAGAAGACTGAGTCATATGAGCGAGAATGGGATGAACAATTTGGCTAAGAATAATTTGCTTTCTGGAGTGAAACAAGCAAAGTTGAACAAGTGTGTTCATTGCTTAGCAGGTTAGAAGAGAGTTTCTTTTCAGAGTCATCCGCCTTCAAGAAACCTTGATTTACTGGAGTTGGTATATTCTGATTTGTGTGGTCCTTTTAAGATAAGGTCTCATGGTGGTGCACTTTATTTTGTGACTTTTATTGATGATTATTCTCACAAACTCTGGTATTCTCTTTGAAGTTCAACGATCAGGTACTTGATGTGTTCAAGAGTTGTCAGGCCTTGGTTGAGAGACAGACAAGGAAGAAATTGAAATGCATTCGTTCTGATAATGGTGGTGAGTATATTGGACCTTTTGATAGATATTATAGCGAGCAGGGTATTCAGCATCAGAAAACTCCTCCAAAAACTCCTCAGCTAAATGGTTTGGCGGAGAGGATGAATAGAACTCTTATTGAGAGAGTTAGATGTATGCTTTCAGATGCTAAGCTGTCACATTCCTTTTTGGGTAGAATCACTTAATACTGCTGCATATGTTATCAATTTATCTCCTATTGTTGCTTTGAATGGTGATGTCCCTGATAGAGTTTGGTCTGGTAAGAATGTTTCCTATAATCATCTTAAAGTTTTTGGGTGTAAAGCGTTTGTTCATGTTCCTAAAAATGAAAGGTCAAAGTTAGATCTTAAAACTAGGCAATGTATCTTTGTTGGTTATGGTCAAGATGAATTTGGCTATCGTTTCTTTGATCCAGTTGAGAAGAAACTTGTTAGAAGTTGTGATGTTGTGTTCTTTGAAGACCAAACAATTGAAGATCTTGACAAAATTGAGAAAGTTGATTCTCAGAGTAGTGACAACTTAGTTGATGTTGATCCAGTGCGTTTGACTATTCCACCAGGTGAAAATCTTCAAAATGATGAAAATCAAGTTGATATTGAAGATGGTGATCATATTCAGAATGATCAGTATGCCGATGATGCTCCAATGCAAGACGACGTGGTTAGTCAGCAACCAACTATTATTGATGCTCAAGTGCAATACAATGCGGTTGGTTAGCAACCAACTACTATTATTGATGCTCTAGAGAGCTCTCTCAGAAGATCTACTAGAGAGAAAATACCTTCATCTCGTTATTCTTCCAATAAGTATGTACTCTTGACTGATGGGGGAGAACCAGAGAGTCTTGATGAGGCCATGGAAAGTGAAGAAAAAGAAATGTGGTTTGACGCTATGGAAGATGAAATGAAGTCTCTACATAATAATCATACTTTTGATTTGGTTATATTACCTAAAGATCGAAAAGCTTTGAAAACGAGGTGGGTTTTTAGGGTAAAACGTGAATATGGTAACCCAGTTCCACGGTACAAGGCTATATTAGTTGTGAAGGGTTTTAGCCAGAAAAAGGGAATTGATTTTGATGAAATATTCTCTCCAGTTGTGAAGATGTCATCCATCCGTTTGGTTCTAAGCTTGGCTGTAAGTCTGGATTTAGAGGTTGAACAGATGAATGTTAAAACTGTTTTTCTCCATGGTGACTTGGATGAAGAAATTTATATGGAGCAGCCGGAAGGCTTTGAAGTCAAGGTAAAAGAGAATTATGTTTGCAAAAATTGAAGAAGAGCATGTACGGTTTAAAACAAGCTCCCATGCAATGGTACATGAAGTTTAGTTCTTTTATGAGTCAGCGGGGCTTCAAGAAGACTTCTTCAGACCATTGTGTTTTTGTGCAAAAATTCTATGATGGTGACTTTATTATCATTTTGCTTTATGTTGATGACATGCTTGTTGTTAGTCATAATGCTTGCAGGATTAAAGAATTAAAGCAAGAGTTGAATAAGTCTTTTGCTATGAAAGATTTGGGACCAACAAAGCATATTCTTGGCATGCAGATTGTCCATGATAGAGATGCCAAGAAGTTGTGGTTGTCACAAGAGATGTGTATTCAGAAAGTACTTCGTAGATTCAACATGGACAAAGCTAAGGTTGTCAATACACCTTTAGCTATGCACTTCAAATTAAGTACTAGACATTGTCCTTCCAGTGATGGTGAGAAGGAAGATATGAAGAAAGTTCTTTATGCTTCGGTTGTTGGTAGTTTGATGTATGCAATGGTGTGTACAAGACCAGATATTCCTTATGTTGTTAGTATTGTTAGCCGTTTTCTTTCTAATCTGGGATGAGATCATTGGAATATTGTAAAGTGGATTATGAGATATCTTTGTGGCACTTCTAGTTTGAGTTTGTGTTTGGTACAGGGAAGCCTATTCTTTGTGGTTACACTAATTCATACATGGCTGGTGATGTTGATACTCGTACGTCTACTTCAGGCTACTTGATTACTTTTGTAGGGGGAGTTGTGTCTTGGCAATCTAGGTTGCAAAAATGTGTTGCTTTATCTACTACAGAGGCTGCGCTTATTGCTGTTGTTGAAGCATGCAAAGAGTTGATCTGGATGAAGAGATTTTTGGGGGAACTTGGTTGTGCTCAAGAAAGGTATGTGCTTTATGCGACAGTCAAAGTGCTATTCATCTTGGCAAGATTTCTACATTTCATGGTCGGTCTAAACACATTGATGTGAGGTATCGTTGGATTCGAGATGTGTTGGATTCTAAGTTGCTTGAACTTGAAAAGATCCATACCAATGATAATGGTTCCGACATGATGACTAAAGCTTTGCCAAGGGAGAAATTTGAGGATTGTTGCATGATCGCCGGGATGGCGGTCTCCTCCACATAGTTGTGAGGGGGAGAATTGTTGGGTTTAGGATCCTTTTTCCCCTTCCTATGTGGATAAATAAAAGTCTTATTAAGACCTGCCCACTTTAGCCCATAACCCCAATATTATGTGGCACATATAAGGCTTATTTGGTCTTATTTTCAGAAACACAAGAGAGAAAAATTAAGAGAGATTCGTTTTAGAGATTGAGAGAAAAAGAGAAATCTCGTTTTTGCTTCTGGAAATTTTCTGCTCAGGCAGTCTGCTTCAAACAGCATGTTTCGCTTCGTTAACCGTTGGATTGTTCTTAAATTTGAACTGGGAGTGTTCAGCATCTAATTCTTGTAATTCGACGGTGGAGATCGGATTTGGAGGTCTGTAGCTTCTGATTTTGGGGTGTGAACAGTAGCTCGTTTTTGGGTGAAATCTCTCATTTAATTCTCTAGTTTTGGTGCAATCTTGTTTTGTTGTTGCTCATTGTTTGGAGCTTGTTTTGTGGCCAATTTTGGACACAAATTTTGTAACTCTTGGTGTTTATAGTGGAACTTTTGGTCCTGTAGTTTTTTACTCTTCACATCGAAGGATTTTCCACGTAAATCGTTGTGTCTTGTGTAATTGGCATATTCTTATCTTGTTGTTTTTATTTGGTTGATATAATTGCTGTCCATTCTTCGTATTGCTTGATTTGGTTTGTCTTCTCTTGGTTCAAATTGAAAGGAAAAGTTAGATTTGGGTATTATTCCGTTGTTATCATGTCGGACATTCTTGTTAGTGCCTTGCCTTTCCCAACAAAGTTTATGTTCAAAGTTCTTCAGCAGTTTCTTGGTGTCCTGGTAGTCTAGATTTTTAACTGAGTAGTTAAACTTGCCTTTAATTGCATATTACCTTGTAAATTATCGGAAGATTACATGTACAAGCCTTCAGGCACGGAGTTTGCATGGATAAATGCAAGGGTTATGGTTGTGTATGATAGCACGCTATTTGATTGTTGACGTGGACCTTATGATTGTTGTTGGGTGTTATAATATGGGTGGTAACTTGTGGGTTATGGGTTAAAAGCTGAAAAAAACTGTTCGGAAAGAGACTCTTGAAAATATGTGGTAGTTGTTGTTTTCCACGTTATGTTAGGTATGTAGGTTAACTGTCTCTATAGTGAAACCTGCACAATGCATGTTGGGGAAAACATGGGGTTGAATGTGAAATGATGAATTGTTGAAAATCTCATGCGGTGAAGGTGTTTGTCTTATTGTATTTACAAGTGTGATTATGCCTGTGTGACTACCAATTAGCTAGGGTACCATGCCTAGTACATGATATCTCTTGGTTGGCTCGTTTACCACACCTGGTATAGATTATCGATTAAATCGGGTATCACGCCTTGTACATATTATCAATTTGGGTACCAAGCCTGGTATGAAATATCTTTCGATTAACTCGACCATGTTTGGTACAGATTACTATATAGTTGGCTCGGATACCACGTCTGATACAGATTACTATACGATTGGCTCGTGTACCACGTCTAGTACATGTTACTATATGATTGACTTGGATACCACACTTGTTACGTGTTCCATTGTTCTCTTGTATGTTGGTTCCATGAGTGAACCAAATTTACTTCTTCGTAATGTGATTATTACATGTTGGTTCCATGAGTGAACCAAATTTACTTCTTTGTAATGTGATTATTACATGTTGGTCCATGAGTGGTCAGAAATTATGTTTAAATGTTGGGATGATTCATGTCAGAATTACATGGTAAACACTATAAATGATGTCGTAAGGATCGTTGATGGTTTGGGTCACCTTAAAGGTGTGATAAATCAGGTATGTGTGATTGTTATGATTATGATTATGGGCATGTCTTGGTGGTTATTAAGTTAGTATGTTGACTAGGAGCTTTGATCATTCACTAGCCTATATGGTATTGTTGGTTCGATTGATCTGGGACATACTTGATAAGATGGATTAAGTCAAGATGGTTTAGTACGAGTCTTGCAGTTGCTTTACTAAATTAGTCAAGGGCCAAAAAATTGGCATGAGAGCTTGAGAGAGAGAGAGAGTAATAGACCAACAAACAAAGTTGTGGTGGTTCGGGTTCAAGAATAGGAATAGTAGAGGAATTCTGGTGTTGGTAGGATGAGGAATTCTGCATAAAATTCTGTTTGAATGGAAATTATGCATAAAATTGTATTTCGCCCCGCTACAGCGGCTCAGCCCGCTATAGTGACCTCGCTATACCGATCTGCACACTTTTCTATAACTGTCTGAGTCTCGCTATAGCGGAGTATGCGAACTTAAGAGACTTAAAAATCCTTGAAAATTCCATTGTTTACAACACACCTCTTTCACTTGTCGTCCCAAACTATCTCTTTCACGTTGAATTCAATTCCGAGAGTTCTACTTGTCCGAATTTGATTCCTTGAAGTCCTACAAAAATTTTAATGTCTTGGATACACAAGTATTTCATCTAAGTCTCGAAATTACACTCCACCCATTCCCAGATGGCCTTAGAGCACACCTACCCCAAATTTAGTCTAAGGCTGGCCTAGCTTAAAATTTTAAGTCACTACCTGAAAAATTTTCTGGCTCAAATTCTTCCACTATCGGCCTACTCATAACGATTAGAACAGATCGTTACAAATCTTCATGCGTAACCATCTTGGCAAGGATTCCTCCAATGTCACTAGAGAACATGGCTTTAGATAGTGATTCTTCTCAACTCTTAATTTCTTCACATTCTTCTTTATCATTTGAGTTTTTGGGTAGTTTCTTTATCTTTCCTCTAGTCACTTGCTTAATTGGTACTCTTTGTGAGCTCGTTTTGAAGTATTTTTGTTATGTCACCAAAATCTATTCTTCATGATCAGTATGATCATCACCACAAGATTGATTTTTCCCTAAAGATTATTCTTTCACTATTACTTTATTCCTCAAAGAAAGGAGTAACGATGTGCTAACATCGATTGGTTTAAAGTCACCCAATTTATTCATCTTTGGTGGTGATGTGTCTAGGACATAACCACAATTATGTACTTCAACAAAGTCGCAAATAACTATGGGATCAAGTGAACCAAAAGTGATAGAGATTTGATTTGAACTATCCTTCTCGTATTCAAGCAATATCTTTCTTTCATAGATCAAGTCCATGATCTTTTCTTTAAAGATAAATCACTTTTAAATTGTATGATACATTAATTGATGATATTTGCAATAATTTGGATCATTAGTCCTTCCCCCCCCCCACCAACTTTATTTGGACACTTCATTCTGGTAACTCATAGATATTCAATGCAAGGAGCTTTTAAAAAATTACTGTACATCTGAGTTCAAGAATGGATACACTTTCACCTGCATTTTCTTTAAAGTAAGTTTTCTATCAGTGATATCCTGAAAAGTTGTGATCTTCACTCCTGAATTCTTGCTTAGCTTTGTGGAGACTTTCAAAGGTGCAACACTAACATTCATATACTCTCTTTTTTCAACTTGGTTGCAAACTGTTTTCCTTTTTCACCTCTATTTTTTTTTCCTGCGAGGCTCATAAATATGTTGTTTATTCATTTTTGCTTGAGGGTATCCTTAGCTCCATATCATGATCATGTGTGACTATTTTCTCAAATGACTTGAGTTTGATACCTTGTAGGATATAATGAAGTTCTCAATGCATTCCTCGAATACACATTTCTAGAAGTCTCACTAAGTTTATTGCATATGTTTTCGTTAAAGTCAGCTTTCTATTGGCGTTATCCTGAAAGGGTGTGATCTTCACACTTTAATTCTTGCTTAGCTTTGTAGAGACTTTCAAAGGTACGTCATTAACATTCATCAACTTTTTTTTCAGACTTGGGTGCAAACTTTTTTCCTCTTTTCACCTCTATTTTTTATTCCTGTGAGGCTCATAAATAGGTAGTTAATTCATTTTCTGTGATAACCCAAGGTACACCCTAGGTGTAACAAGGCGTATAGGACCCCAAGAGACCCTACACAAACCACTTAGCATGCATAACATAGATTATAGAAATATCGAGAGTAATAAAACAACATTTCAAATTAAAAGAGTTTACAAAACAAAGCAGAAGTCTTCATAGTCTCAATAGTCATCTACTACATCAAGAATGACAGGGACGTTACCTTGGAATCACGTACAATACCTGAAAGTAAAGACGAAGTGATAAAGGTTTTGTCATCAAAACATAAGGACTCACCACTACTAATTACGATCAAGGTGACTCCTAGCCACAAGGATGAGAATCTGTAACGTCAGACCCTATTACGACCCAAGAGTACCCCCTAGACGTACCATGGCACATGGAGCCCCGGAAGGCCCCAAGTTAGCCACTTAGCTTAGCATCATCACATAAGTATAGAATAATAGAGAATAAAAACACAATTTCAAGTCTTTAAGGAAATCTTTATAAGAGTAAAGCAGAAGTCTAGACATAGTCTCATTTAAACCATCTACTACAAACGGAATCTCAAAACAATAGGGTCACAACCCTTATAATAGAGAATAGGAAAATGTCTACTATAACATAAGAAATGGAAATAACAATAAAAGCTCTTGTCATCGGATCCATGAGGACATACCACAAGCTTGAAGAGTAGTGAACCCAAGCTTGAATTAGAAGGGACAATCACCTCACACGCCGGAACCTATACTTGTTAGAAAAAGAGAAGAAATATGGGTTAGCACATTTAATGTACGAAGTATGATAATCATGCACAAAAACATGCAAAATATGCTAAAAAGGGACAATTTAGTTGAAGAGAATGCATTTTATAAAGTTTGAGAATCATAACATAAACTGGTACAAGACACAAGTCAATAGCACAATCAATGTATAAGTCATCATATCATAATAGGAACCCACCATGAATACTCTCAAAGTCTACATGTGCCATGCATAAGTAAGACCCCATAATCCTACCTATGCTAAGTAAACTCCTTAAGCAAATATAGTTAATACTTTACCTTCATTATTACTTTGGGAATAATCCTTAACCAACATAGACCATGTGAGCTAGACATGGAATCCGGTGTCATGCCTCACACCAAAAAGAGGTGTCCTACTTGCCTAAGGTAGAACTAAATGTATAGCTTTTAGGTGGATCCACTAGCTAAAGACCTATGAGGGCTTATAGTTATAGGATACGGAGATATTTACTAGAAACCCGCCCTTTTCTAGCAGGGGAGCTTCCATCTCATAAGATACATTATAGAAATCCGTCCTCTCTAGAGGGGGTATTTCCATCTCATATTCAATATTCAATTGGTGCTAAGCATTACTTCCCACAATTACATATTTAGTCTTTGAATTGAATTTACAAGCATGAAGTAGTATCTCACCCTCCATCTCACACAATTCATAATAATAGCTCATAAGTTCATTGGGTGAGAATAGACTTTCAACCTTAGAACCATAACATAGTGAGAAGAAATTTCACATCATGATCATTGTGTATTTATGAGAATGAACTTTCAATTAACACAATAATAAGGTTATAATCATATTCATATAGTGTAAATACATGTAACCCATAATTTGGCATAAATCTCATGTCTTACCCATCTTGGATCAAGGATCCCTTTCCCCCAATAAATCTAGGGTTATTGCATTCTACCTGAGTAATAATATGATAAAGAAACCACATTACAATAAGAACAATTCAATACAATTGACCTTACTACAAATTCACCCACATTGCACTCATAAAATTAGGGTTAGAGGGGATTTCATGGATTCATGGTGAATTTATCATAAAAACATCTTTAAAACAGTAATCAATCCATAATATATGACAATTAAACGTTTGAAAACCATTTGAGAAAGAATCCATGATTGGAAGAAAACCCTAGGTCTTTGAAGGTTTATCCTAGTTTGAAATTGGAGAGTTTAAGGGCTCCATGGATCAAGATTACCATACCTTAGTTGATGTTTCCTCATGAAATTGGATTGGAAAGTCTGGATCTTGTACCCTAAGCTTGACCTTGTTTTTGCTCTTCAATGGAGTCTTAGAGAGAGAATATTTTGGGAGGGAAATAGGTTTGTGTTGGGGTCTTGAATGAATGTGATAAATGAATTAGTTTAGGGGTCTATTAGGTATTTATAGTTAGTTTAAATTAATATTAACCGACCCTAGTTAGTTAATTAATTAACCCTAGGCTCCTCCCTTAAATCTAACTTAAACTAAATGACTAACCTACAGGTGTGACCTACGAAACCCCACCCATGGACCGTGGGTGGGTTTACCCCTCGTGCTGCACATTCGTGGAATGGTTCAGAGAGATGGAGAATGCAGGGGAGGCTCAACCTCGACCCACGACCACCAACTACGGGGCGTGGGTCCACCCACGATTTGTGGGTGCCCAATCTGTAGGTCCAAGCTGCATTTTGACAGCTTTTTGGAAGCCCCCTTGGGGGGTCCTTGGGGGTCATGCCTGGACGTTTATACCCAAAAACACTAATACTTAAGTAATGGAGGTTATTTTACGACTCTTCTCTTTACGTTAGACTCCATTTAGGTCACTAGTTTATGATTTAGGCTCTAGTTAGTCTTCTAGTTTTAGGGGGCGTAACAATATCTCCCCCTTGGGGACATTCGTCCTCGAATGATACTCTAGACACCTTAAGGAATTAGAAACTCAAAACTAGCAGCCCATAATGCATGAAACATCAAAATATGCACTATTTACAAATGTACCATTCACAACATGCACTTATTCAAAGGAGGCAACTTCAACTCCATTTCAAACTTAATCAATGCATAATAAGGGAGTAGGAACTACATCTAACAACCCAATATGCACAAAATTTAATATTTCTCATCTTCAAAGGAGGAACTCACTTCTCCAACTAAAATAATGCTCAACACAACATCATGGAGCCAATATGCAATTTCTCTCAAGAGCATACTAAAGCATGTTCATCAATACATCTCATGAAGTCAAATAGGTAACTCATACTAAATGCACAACAACATGAGGAACATAAATCATGAAAACTCATTTTCACATTAATCATGAATCTCATCAAGAACATGCATCATTTTAAGGAAATCATAGAAACCACACAATTCACACATGACTCCCAAACAAGGAAATTCTAGAGGAACTACTTACCTCAAGCTTGACTAGGAGAAGAAGGAAAAAGATGAGGGTATCGAGACTTCATATCGGCCTCGGCCTCCCAAGTGGCACCCTCAACTAGATGATTTCTCCACAAAACCTTAACGAATTCTACTTCCTTGTTACTCAACTTCTTGACTTGCCGGTCAAGAATCTCTACCGGAACCTCTTCATAAGAAAGACTCTCATCTACACCCAACCTTTCCAAGGGAATAATGGACTCCGAGTCCCCAACACACTTTCTAAGCATAGAAACACGAAACACTGGGTGAACCGGAGCCAACTCATTTGGCAAGTCCAATTCATATGCAACTTCCCTAATACGTTTCAAAATTTAGTAAGGGCCCATATACCTGGGACTAAGTTTCTCCTTTTTGCCAAACCTCATCATACCCTTCATGGGTGAGATTTTCAAATAGACCTAATCACCTACTTCAAACTTTAGGCCCTTCCTTCTCACATCGAAATAGGACTTTTGCCTACTTTGAGCCATTTTCAATCTCTCCCTAATGACTCGAACCTTCTCAATGGCCTCATAAATCGAATCGGGACCAATAAGAGCAATATCACCTACTTCAAAAACCCACCGGAGACCTACACCTTCTACCATATAGGGCTTCAAAAGGAGCCATACCGATAGTTGAGTGATGACTATTATTGTAGGCAAACTCTATTAATGGCAAGTGGTCGTCCCAATTACCCTTGAAATCTATAACACATGCCCTCAACATATTCTCTAAAGTCTGAATGGTGCACTCCGCTTGACCATCCGTTTGAGGTTGAAAAGCGGTGCTAAGCTTCACCTTAGTACCAAGACTTTTTTAAATGACTTCCAAAAATATGAAGTAAATTGAGTACCCAGATCTGAAATGATGGATAAAGGAACCCCATGTAACCTCACTATCTTCCTTATATACAAATTTGCATAGTCTTTCACCGAAAGGGAAACCTTGACGGGAATGAAATGGGCTGATTTTGTCAACCTATCGATAATGACCCAAACAGAACATGTTGCCTTCTAGTACGACGCAAACCCATAACAAAGTCCATATTCACCTCTTCCCACTTCCAAGTGGGAATGAGTATATCTTGCAACGAACCTCCCGGCCTTCAGTATTCAACCTTAACTTGTTGACAATTTGGACATTTAGCTACAAATCCTGCAATATCCTTTTTCATACCATTCCACCAATAGACTTCATGTAGATCACGGTACATCTTGGTGGCTTCCGAATGAATGGAATATCTAGAACCATGAGCCTCTTCTAAAATTTTCTCCCTTAACCCATCCACATCTGGAACACACAAGCGACCTTGGTACCTATGTACCCCATCTCCCCCTTGGGAGAAAGCCTCAATGGATTTCCCAAGTACCGATTGTTTCAACTCCATCAAAATAGAATCAAAGTGTTGCTTAGACTTTACATCTATAACAAGAGATGATTCAGTGCCCTTATGAACTGTGAAACCACCTTTCGGAGAATCAACTAGTTGGAAACCTAACCAGGCCAACCTATGCACATCACGAACTAACTCCTTCTTTTCATCCTCTACGTGAGTCACACTACCCATGGATAGTCTACTAAGGGCATCCGCCATGAAATTAGCTTTGACGAGGTGGTAAAGACACTTATATCATAATCCCTTAAAAGCTCTAACCACCTTCTTTCTCGGAGATTCAAGACTTTTTGGCTAAACACATATTGGAGACTCTTGTGATCGGTGAACACATCAACATGCACCCCATTTAGATAATGTCTCCATATTTTCAAAGAAAACACTACCGCCGCTAATTCAAGATCATGGGTCGGATAATTCTTTTCATGGATCTTGAGTTTCCTTGAAGTATCATAGGCAATCACCTTACCATGTTGCATAAGCACACATCCCAAACCCACTCTAGAGGCGTCACAATAAATAACAAAACCATCGGTACCCTCCGGTAAGGTCAACACCGAAGCGGAAGTAAGTCTATCTTTCAACTCTTGGAAGCTTTTCTCATAAGCCTCTGACCACACAAACTTAGCCTTTTTTTTAGTCAAAGTTGTCAATGGAGAAACAATGGAGGAAAACCCCTCAAAAAATCTCCTATAGTAACCGGCCAAACCCAAAAAGCTTCTAATATCGGTAGGAATTAGAGGTCTAGGCCAATCTCAATACCCTTGCCCGACACAACATGACCAAGGAAGGCTACAGACCTTAGCCAAAATTCACACTTACTAAACTTTGCATACAATTGGTGGTCTTTAAAGACTTGCAATACAATTCTCAAATGGTTCATGTGCTCATTTTCATTATTTGAGTAGATCAAAATGTCATCAAAAAACACTATTACAAACATATCAAGATAGTGCCTAAATAATCTATTCATTAGGTCCATGAATGCCGCTGGGGCATTTGTTAGACCAAAGTACATTACTAGGAACTCATAGTGACCATATCTTGTTCGGAAGACCGTCTTAGGAATGTCAACCCATCTCACCCTTAGTTGATGATAACCCGAACGAAGATCTATTTTACAGAAATATTAGCCCCTTGAAGTTGATCAAACAAATCGTCAATTTTAGGAAGGGATACTTATTCTTTATAGTCACCTTGTTCAATTGGCGGTAGTCAATGCACATTTTAATGGGACCATATTTCTTTTTCACAAACAATACCAGAGCACCCCATGGAGAGATGCTTGGTTGAATAAAACCCTTGTTTAGCAAATCCTTTAGTTGTTCATTTAACTCTTTCAATTCGGTCAGAGCCATTCTATAAGGAGGGATCAATATGGGTTGTGTATCCGGCAAAAGGTCAATCCCAAAGTCTATTTCCCATTCGGGAGAAATGTCGGGTAAGTCATCGGGAAAGACTTTCGAAAAGTCACTCACCACGGGGACCGACTCTAAAGAAGGGATCTTGGACTCAACATCCATCACCCTAACTATATGATAAATGCACCCCTTGGAGATCATTTTCTTAGCTTTGAGACAAGAAATAAATTAACCTTTAGGAATAGAATTCCCCCCTTTCCACTCTAAAATTGGATCATTGGGAAAACAAAATTTGACCACCCGGGTCCTACAATCTATTGAGACATAACATGCATGCAACCAATCCATCCCCAAAATTACATCAAAATCAAACATATCTAACTCTACCAAATCCACCAAGGTGACTTTGTGAGACAAAGAAATAAGACAACTTTTATAGACCTTCTTAGCCACTACGGACTCACCAACCGGGGTAGAAACCAAAAAAGGTTCCAATAAGACTTCGGGGGGTATTTCAAATTTCATAGCCACTAAACGGGTCACAAAAGACAATGTGGCACCGGGGTCTAACAAAGTATATGCATCAATAGAAAAGACTTATAACATACCGGTCACCATATTCGGGGAGCTCTCTTGGTCTTCTCAGGATCGAAGAGCATAAAAGTGGTTTTGCTTTTGATCATTGGAGTTTGAACCGCTTGGAGGAGTTTGCTTATCTTCTTTCCCCTTTTCCGAATGTGTTGGACAAACTCTCAATTGGCGCCCACTCTTACCGCAACCATAACACATACCCAAACCGGCAAGACATTTGCCATTATGTTTTTTACCACATTTAGCACAAGTAGGCTTGACCTTGGAATATCCATCACTATTGCCACCTTGAGGTTTAGGGTTAGGCACCATATCCTTATTGACCATTGGGGAAGCATTAAAGGAGCTTTGGTTGGTAAAACTTTGTTTGAACCTTGGGCGACCTTGCCCATCGGACTTAGTATTGGAAAAATTCCCTTCACCGGTTCTAGCCCTCTTTACTTCTCTATTCATTTTCTTGAGTTTGTCTCTTCAATTTGTTGAGAATATATCATGAGCCTTGAGATATCCATGTCATGATGAAGCATTGCCGTACGACATTCTTCTTCAACCAAACTGGAAACTCCCATCACAAACTTATTCATTCTGGCCCTCGAATTTGCCACCAAGGTTGGAGCATACTTGGATAGTTGGGTGAACTTGAGAGAATACTCTTTCACACTTATATACCCTTGATGAAGGTTCATGAATTCTAATAACTTTTGTTCCCTCAACTCTAGGGGAGAAAATCTATCAAGGAATGCTTATTTGAATACCTCCCAACTTATGGGACCCGCTCCTCTTGGCCTCTCATCTTTCCATTGTTCATACCAAATTTGAGCTATGTCCTTTAGTTGATAGGCGGCTAGCTCCGCCTTTTTCTCCGTAGACACCTCCATGGAACTAAGTATCTTGCAAATCTCATCAACAAACCTTTGGGGGTCCTCTTCCAACTTGGAACCAAGGAACTCGGGGGGATTCATCCTAGAAAAATCCCTCAACCTTGAAGCCATATACCTCACATTAGTATTCACTCGAGGCCCAACATCTCTATTTGCTTGAGCCGTTATAGCTTGGGCTTGAGTTGTCATGGCTTGAGCTTGAGCCATCATAGCTTGGGTCAAGGTGAGAAAAGTTGTCCTAATCTCCAAATCCATCATAGCCGAAGGATCATTTGGAACTTGCTCATCTTGAGGAGCTCCTCAATTCACATTCTCCTCTTTCACCCTTCTTGCATTTTCCCTTCATGTATTCATTTCCTGAAGACATAAGAGAGGGATTAGAAGGAAGAATTTATAGAGGTAAACTCTATGGCACGACTTAAGAGTAATGAAAGAAGTGTAAGTTCCTAACATCTTATAGCCTCTCACTCATAAATGTAGCATGCTTCACACTATGAACAAGACTCTACTAGACGTGGCTTATGAGACATCATCCTAGAATCATTCTAAACCTTTTTATCTGATTACCAATTTTGTTACGACCCAAGAGTACCCCCTAGACGTAACATGGCACATAGATCCCCGGAAGTCCCCAAGTAAGCCACTTAGCTTATCATCATCACATAAGTATAGAATAATAGAGAATAAAAACACAATTTCAAGTCTTTAAGGAAATCTTTATAAGAGTAAAGCGGAAGTCCAGACATAGTCTCATTTAAGCCATCTACTACAAACGGAATCTCGAAACAATAGGGTAACAACCCTTATAATAGAGAATAGGAAAATGTCTAGTACAACATAAGAAATGGAAATAACAATAAAAGCTCTTGTCATCGGATCCATGAGGACATACCACAAGCTTGAAGAGTAGTCAACCCAAGCTTGAACTAGAAGGAACAATCACCTCACACACCGGAACCTATACTAGTTAGAAAAAGAGAAGAAATATGGGTTAACACATTTAATGTACTAAGTATGATAATCATGCACAGAAACATGCAAAATATGCTAAAAAGGGACAATTTAGTTGAAGAGAATGCATTTTATAAAGTTTGAGAATCATCACATAAATTGGTACAAACCACAAGTCATAAGTATAATCAATGTATAAGTCATCATATTGATAATATGAACCCACCATGAATACTCTCAAAGTCTACTTGGGCAATGCATAAGTAAGACCCCATAATCCTACCTATGATAAGAAAACTCCTTAAGCAGACATAGTTAATACTTTACCTTCATTACTACTTTGAGAATAAGCCTTAACCGACGTAGACCATGTGAGCTAGACATGGAATCCGATGTCATGCCCCACACTAAAAAGAGGTGTCCTACTTGCCTAAGGTAGAACTAAATGTATAGCTTTTAGGTGGATCCACTAGCTAAAGACCTATGAGGGCTCATAGTTATGGAATATGGAGATTGTTACTAGAAATCCTCCCTTTTCTAGCAGGGGAGCTTCCATCTCATGAGATACATTATAGAAATACGTCCTCTCTAGCGGGGGTATTTCCATATCATATTCAATATTCACTCGGCGGTAAGCATTACTTCCCACAATTACATATTTAGTTTTAAATTGAATTTACAAGCATGAAGTAGTATCTCACCTTCCATTCCACACAATTCATAATAATAGCTCATAAGTTCATTGGGTGAGAATAAACTTTCAACCTTAGAACCATAACATAGTGAGAAGAACTTTCACATCATGATCATTGTGTTTTTATGAGAATGAACTTTCAATTAACACAATAATAAGGTTATAATTATATTCATATAGTTTATATACATGTAACTCATAATTTAACATAAATCTCATGCCTTACCCATATTGGATCAAAGATCCCTTTCCCCCAAATCAATCTAGGGTTATTGCATTCAACATGAGTAGTAATATGATAAAGAAACCACATTACAATAAGAACAATTCAATACAATTGACCTTACTACAAATTCACCCACATTGTATTAATAAAATTAGGGTTAGACGGGATTTCATGGATTCATGGTGAATTTATCATAAAAACATCTTTAAACAGTAATTAATCCATAATATATGACAATTAAACGTTTGAAAACCAATTGAGGAAGAATCCATGATTGGAAGAAAACTCTAGGTCTTTGAAGGTTTTTCCTAGTTTGAAATTAGAGAGTTTAAGGGCTCCATGGAGGAAAGCACTCCATGGATCAAGATTACCATACCTTACTTGATGTTTTCCTCACTAAATTGGAGTGGAAAGGCTGGATCTTGAACCCTAAGCTTGACCTTGTTCTTGCTCTTCAATGGATTCTTAGAGAGAGAATATTTTAGGAGGGAAATAGTTTTGTGTTGGGGTCTTGAATGAATGAGCTAAATGAATTATTTTGGGGGTCTATTAGGTATTTATAGTTAGTTTTAATTAATATTAACCGACCCTAGTTAGTTAATTAATTAACCCTAAACCCCTCCCTTAACTCTAACTTAAACTAAATAACTAACCTAAAGATGTGACCTACGAAACCCCACCCACGGACCGTGGGTGGATTCACGCCTCATACTGCACGTTCGTGGAATGGTTCAGACAGGTGGAGAATATAGAGGAGGCTCAGCCTCGACCCACGACCCCCACCTATGGGGCGTGGGTCCACCCACGGTTTATGGATGCCCAATCTGTAGGTCCAAGCTGCATTTTGACAGCTTTTTGGCAGCCCCCTTGGTCTTCTCAAGGACCGTTGGGGGGGGGAGGTCCTTGGGGGTCATGCCTGGACGTTTATACCCAAAAACACTAATACTAAGTAACAGAGGTTATTTTACGACTCTTCTCTTTACGTTAGACTCCATTTAGGTCACTAGTTTATGATTTAGGCTCTAGTTAGTCTTCTAGTTTTAGGGGGCATAACAAACCCTATATTGGAAAAAACAATTCAGGCAAGAGTACGTGTTAGTAAAAATATGTACCAAGTATGACAGCAATGCATAGAGATATAAATCATGCTAAGAGGGACCTTTTCATGCTCATGTAAAGACCAAGTTGAAACCATAAGGAAAGGGTTAGAAAACATCATAATAGCCATGGTCAAATGCAAGTAATACTTATCTTAAGAACACTTGGGAAATACTTCTTTAAGTAACCTTAGTTCATCTTTTGTGTGGGAATTAGCCTTAACTGACATAGAGACCATGTGAGCTATAATATGGAATCTGGTGTCTGCCTCACAACGAAAATGGGTGTTCTCAGTTTCCAAGGTAAGAACCTTAACTTCTAGCTTACGTGGATCCACTAGCTAATGTCTATCTAAGACAATGATCTTATGGAGGCACATAGGTAAGAGATAAAGGAGATCGCTACTAGAAACCCGACCTTAAGCTACGAAAGAACTTCCATCTCAGTGTCCTCTCGATGCTAAGCATAAATCCCACAGAATAGTCATAGGTATTTAATTGACTTATCTTTCATGGAAGACAATTCAAATCGTCAATCCAAGCGAACTTTCTTTAGAATATCTATTAAACTTGATTCTAAGCTAGTTGAGAAAACCTTTCAACTTTTAAGAATCCTTATGTAAGAAAATCTGTTCACATGCATGTATTGAGTGATATGTGAGAAATCATTTCACAACAACAACATCAACAACATATAAGCTTTACTCTCAAAGCATCTTAAATCATTTTCATCACTTTGATAAAGAACATGCATATCTTCATAAACTTCTTCTTTCATGGCTAAAAGCCCACATTATATCATCATATCTTAGAAAACATGGGGAATGCATGGGTTCATAGGGATTCAATTTTAAAATCATGGAATTATCTCAAATCATGATTTTTATATCATAAAACAATCAATTATATCAATATTGAAAGGAACCCATAACATAGAAGAAAACCTTAACTTCAGTTGGGAATTTCTAACTTTAAAATTGAGGAATTTAGGAACTCTATAGAGGAAAGAGCTCCATAGATGAAAACTATCATACCTTAGTACTCAAAGCCCTTAAGCAATTTGGTAAATTGTAGGCTTGATCTTGAAACCCTAGGTTGCCTCTTTCTTATTTTTCTAGAGAGAGAAATATTGTGGGGAAGATGAATTTGTACTTCTTTTTGGTAAATTGAGAGAATGAATTGAATGGGTGATTTTGGGGGTAAAAACATTTATATAGGAATTTGGGTTAGGGGTAAAACAACATGGTATTGAATTAAAATGATTTGGAAAAGACCCAAACTTCCCTGACTAAAACTGACAGACTGCAACTCATGATGGCCTTCACGACCCGTCAGTGGCTCCACGGGTCGTTATGGCTGTCATGGTCCTTAAACAGTGGCAAAGGGAGGGACCCCTTCCTGGTAGGCACTTGACGACCCCTACCACGAACCGTTAACCTTACCACGGGTCGTCTAAGCCTCTGTGGGAGGGATATTAGCCCTGGTGGGTCTGACAAGGCTTCACGAGCCCCATAATGAGTTGTCATCCTCTCTACGGGCCGCCTAGATCTCTGTGGGAGTGAATCCTGATGCTTATCATGACCAACGACACTAACTACGGTTCGAGTGTCTACGATCATTGATAATATAGTAACCAAATCGAGGGTTGGGGTTGTGTCCCAAGGGAGTGGTTTTGAGAAATTATAGCGAACTAGAATTTCATCCTAATTAGTCATAGCTAAAGAGATTTACGATTAAAACCACTATAAATCAATAGGGGTGACACGAAAGTGTCAACTATCAATTTGGGGGTTTTGTCACAAAATCAAACAAAAACAGTAAAATATAAGGACAATCAAGTATGACGGGAGATTCTTGGGATGTAACCGCAATACAAGTTAATCTAGATTGTTGGGTATAAGATTTCGATAGAAAATCTGTAGATTAATAGTGACTAGGCTAAGCTTTAAGTGGAAATAAATTCTCTCTCGAGCAACTTACCCCGTTTCAAATGGGTTCCTCTCAGACACCCATTTGCCGCATGAAGACCAGCCTACGCCTTACCCACACTCACTCTCTCGAGCTGAGTGTTTGGATATGGGACTAGGGCTCACCTTCTCAGGCTGAACCTCATGTCGACCCACTCCTTAGGCCATCAGTCTAGTGGTCTTGGTTTCACGACCTCTCTCTCGAGCAAGCCGAAAACACATGGGTGGTTTTGTATTTGAAACTACAAACCCATTAAGTTAAACCACAACCACTAGGTGAAATCACCATTAAACTACATTTAAGCTATCAGCAAGCAAGACCCAACAACAATCTTAACTCATATTTGCTAAATCACACCCCAAGAATGGGGGGTTTTAGCCACATATCAAGAAATAGAAAATTATACCTTCAATGATGTTGAAATCAAATGGGTATAGAGAAATAAGTCTTGATTTAGGCAAAGAAGGAAGAATCAAGGAGACCCAATTCCAAGTTGGGGAAGATGAAACCCTTTCTTCTTCAAGTCTTCAAAAACCCTCTCATACTTGAAAGAAAATAAGAGTTACAAAATAAAATATCTAATTCTGAGTATTCTAATAAAGCTTGATAATTAAAATTAACATAAGGCTAGTATTTATAGTGTTCAGAATTAATGTTGCAACGGACCATTCGACGAGGTTAGTGGGAATCACAGATCAACTCGGCAATTTGCCCAACGTCTGGTTCATCGCCTTCCTTGCTTGCCTACAACATCTCTGCGTTCTGGACCATTGGGCGGTATAGTACTATTTTGCGGAACTGTTCGGCGACACGCCGACTGCTCTTTTCATCACTGATTTGATCCTCTTCCTTTAGGGCTGAACGCCCTGGAACAAAAGGCGGAGTAAGGCTCTTTGGCGATGCTTAGGCATCCATTTCTTCACTCTTTTCACCCTTTTTGTTCCTTTTTGTGACATAGTGGACATGCTTTCCTTAAATCTTCAAATACCTGAAACTTAAGAGTTTTTATCAGATATTGGGATAAAAGAGGCATTTGAGGACACTAATTCTATTAAAATAAGGCCCTAAATGAGTCCAATTTGAGGACTCATCAACACCCCCAACTTAAACTTTTGCTTGTCCTCTAGTAAATCTCAGGTTCAGCAGTTCAATTAGGATGTCTAAAACAGTGCTACACAAAACTCAATTATGAACATACACAACAAGACTCAAACTACTCATGCAAAGGTCAATTGTGTACTCAAAGATTCAAGTTGTGACACACCACTACCAAAGATTCTCATGCTCGCAGTACTTGCTTCAAATGCAAGTTCAAGCTCAACAATAGTATCTAAATGCCCTCACACAAAGAATGATTCCATATTAACACACAAAATTTAATCAATTTAAGATCAGGAATCAGATGCAACGCTCACATTTAAAAGGAGGAACACAATGCATGCTTTCACCCATAGGTTTGCCCTTATTTTCCAATCAACCTTCAGTTTGGCTCACTCAAGCTCAAAAAGGT
This sequence comes from Solanum piurae, assembly GCA_029582685.1. NCBI lineage: Eukaryota > Viridiplantae > Streptophyta > Magnoliopsida > Solanales > Solanaceae > Solanum > Solanum piurae. Next base: position 99 of record JAJOOO010004165.1, on the reverse strand, counting down.
CTTTCCAAGGCATGTAATGGGGCTGAGTGCAAAGTTATGGTCATTTAGGCTTAGTGACTTTCATCCTCTTGAAATGTGATGCTCTTAACACATCCTTTT
>JAJOOO010004164.1:0-24292 GCA_029582685.1 Solanum piurae | reverse complement strand
TTTTATTTGGTCTCAACCTAGATGCGTAACCGCATTCTTGGTCTTGACATTTAGAGACATAACTGTCTTCTTTTATCACACTTAATTAATAATCTTATTCCTTTTTTATAAGTCACTACTTTAAATCAATGAAAGTTAATTATATTATTGGACAAGGTGCGTCACCGCATTCTTGAGTTTATTTTAATATTTCAAAACGATGTGTAACCACATTTTAATTGAAACATATATTTTTTAATATGCCTAAATGTTTGTTTTAACATTAAAAGAAAATATTTATTTCTTATAAAGAAAAAGAAAATAAAGTAAAATATTAAACTTCTAGAATAAAATTTTGGATCATTTCCATATCTTCTATTTTTTTTATTATTCTTAAAGTTGATGCCAAAACTAAGCAAACACGTTCTCATACAACAAAACTATACTGAATTGTTAAAAATAAATCTCATTTTTTGATTGATAAAATAAAACAATAATAACTTTTTTACTTATTTTTAGCCTAACAATTCTTACTTTATCAATATTATCTAAATGAAGACAAGAACAATGTCATGACCTTTCATTTTTAAGAGGTCACAACTTAACAAATAAGAATAAATAAAGAGAAAATAATCATCGATTAAAGCTACATTCATTCATTAAACAAAAAATATAACACTTGATTCATTCTTCATTTCAATCAAATTATGAATAAAATAAAAAATAAAAGAAAACTAATCATATAGTTACATCAAACTCCATAAATAAATTAAAAATTTAAGGCAAAGTTATACCTCAAATGAAGAAAATGAGTACCGCAAAACCTTAATCGAAGCTGGATTAAAACATTCACGAATTTTGTGTAGATTGTATGTCATGGTATATGTATTGTATTTATATGAAAGTAGTAATGAAGAAGGAAGAAAAATACAAATGTGTTGGTGAATTATGGAAGGAAAAATAATATAAAAATAGAGTGACTTTTTTTCTCTTCTTTTCTGTCCGTTTTGTGTGTATGTGTTGCCTTTCTTTTTGCTGATTTTCGTGTATTATTGTTTTTTGTCTCTGTGGGAAGTGTTGTGTTTAGGAATAGTATCCCCTTGTATGTAGTGTGCAGATGGGGTTTTTGTAGTGTTCTTGTACGTGTAGTATGTGGGTGTATAGTGGTGTAGGGGTTGAGGGGAGTGGGATGGAGTAATGTAATGTGGGGGGTATAGTAGTGGGGTTAATGGGTAGGTATATATAAATATAAAAATATAATAATTAAAAATATTAACTAATTATTTTATATTAATATAAATATGACAAAAGTTAGATAGCTAATTAAAAAATATAATTAAGAAACACTGGTTATTTATTAAATCTAAATTAAAAGAAAATATATTTTTTTTGTAATTTTCCATTTCTATTTTAAATAATTAAAAATAAAACTTACCTTAAAAAGTGATTATATTTTTGTTGTTTTCAAACTTTTAAAATAAACTTAATAAAAAGAGATAAAATCTTAAGCTCTAAAAATGGTGTAAAATTTTAAGTTCGGTCAAAAATTACGTGTCTACAGTTTGCCCCACTTTGACTGGAAACACGAAGAGTTTTCAGACAAAGAAGTAGACAATGCGATAGGTTTTGACCGAACTCTTATTTGGAAAAAAAAATCTACGACCGAGTCCTTGTTTTGGACATCCTACATATCTCGGGTTATAAGGGAATTAGGTCGCATGTAGTTCAAGGATATGAGATGATGAGATGATGAGTTGGAAGTTAAGTGAGTTTCCATCGAGGCTCCAAGTTGCGGCTCTTATCCTTATAAAAAAAATGAAAGCTAATAGTCAAAAGGAAAATAAAAGTACAAGCTCCTATCTATGCAGCTTCTCTTGAGTCTTCACTTGAGTCTTCACTTTCAGATATCACCTTGATTTTTTAGGGTGAGTATCTTGATCTTGAATTGAATTCAATGCTTAACTTGTCACTTAGAGTGAGTTTTTGGCACTCTTCAAAATGACAATTTGAGTATGTTCTTAAATGACTGCATGTTTTCTTGATCAGAAGCTGAATAGAAATAGATGTCAGGAAGTCAGGCTGCTAAATGCATTGAAGAAGCTGATTTTGGCTATCATGAAATTGATCATTCTAAAAAGAGTTGAAATTTTGTTCTTGAATTTCAAATCGATGTTCCGCTTGAAGAAACCTGAACACCATCACAAACAAAAGAAATAAACAAAAATTTTGCCCCAGTTTTTCACTGGAAATTTTTTGTGAGTTATTAGAAAATGTAAATTAAGAAGAAGAATAAAAACTCAGACTAGGAAATTCTTATCCTAGGAGAGAAAAAAGGGTCTCAGACTAGGAAGTGTTTATCCTAGGAGAAAGTAACCAAATCTCATTATGTAGGAGGGTCCTACTAATCCATTGTCCAGAAGGGTCCTGCTAATCTAAATCTCATTGTTAATGAGGGTCCTGCTACACTAATTCCCATTGTTCAGGAGTGTCCTGCTACATTAATTCTTATTGTTTAGGAGGGTCCTGCTACACTAATTCCCATTGTTTAGGAGGGTCCTGCTACACTAATCTCACTATTTAGGAGGGTCCTGCTACGCTAATTCCCATTATTTAATAGGGTCTCCTACTCTAATTCACATTGTTTATGAGGGTCCTGCTACGCTAATTCCCATTGTTTTTGAGGGTCCTGCTACGCTAATTCTCATTGTTTAGGAGGGTCCTCCTACGCTAATTCCCATTGTTTAGGAGGGTCCTGCTACGCTAATTTCCATTGTTTAGGAGGGTCCTACTACTCTACTTCCCATTGTTTAGGAGGGTCCTGCTACTTTAATTCCCATTGTTTAAGAGGGTCCTGCTACATTAATTCCCATTGTTATGGAGGGTCCTACTACACTAATTCTCATTGTTTAGGAGGGTCCTACTACTCTACTTCCCATTGTTTAGGAGGGTCCTACTACTCTACTTCCCTTATTTTAGGAGGGTCCTGCTACTCTACTTCCCATATTTTAGGAGGGTCCTGCTACTTTAATTCTCATTGTTTAGGAGGGTCCTACTACGTTAATTCCCATTGTTTATGAGGGTCCTGCCACGCTAATTCCCATTGTTTATGAGGGTCTTGCTACTCTACTTCCCATTGTTTAAGAGGGTCTTGCTACTCTACTTTCCATTGTTTAGGAGGGTCCGTCCTGCTACTCTAATTCTTATTGTTTAGGAGGGTCCAGCTACATTAATTCATATTGTTTAGGAGGGTCCTGCTACACTAATTTTCATTGTTTAGGAGGGTCCTGCTACGTAATTCCCATTGTTCATTAGGAGGGTCCTGCTACACTAATTCTCATTGTTTAGGAGGGTCCTGCTACTCTACTTCCCATTATGTAGGAGAATGTTGCTAAACTGAATCATCAAATACAATCACAATAACTTCTTCTTTTTTTTCTTTTTTTTTTAAATGTCTTAGATTAGAAAATATTTATCCTAGGAGAAAAATGAAAAATAACTGTCTCATACTAGAAAATGTTTATTCTAGGAGAGAAAGAAATAAAGAAATAAACAATAATAATGATACTAACGCTCTCCGACTAGGAAGTGTTTATCCTAGGAGAAAATGAGAAATAAATATCTCACACTAGGAAATATTTATCCTAGGAGAAACAATGCATGTAAATTTTTTCCTTTTTTTTTCTTTTTCTTTCAATAATGTTAACAAATTTGAGTCTTCAAGATATCTTTTATGTCAGGAGCATTTCCCTATTTTAGAAAAGAAACAAAGAAAATTTATGGGTTTTCTTTTTAGTGGTGGTCGATTTGTGGCATTGGGTTTGAGGATAGTTGCTCCCATTGTTTCCATGTTTGAAGCTAATTTTAGCTTGAGATAGAATGCTTTCGTTTGCTAGTCAGCTCACCTTGATAATGTTGAAAACATCTCTAGTTGTTCAAAATTTCCAACTTCATACTTATTATATTGTTTCCACCCTCCCACAATCATTGAATCTTGTATTCATATAAATTCTCATAATTTGTCAATTGTTGACAAGTTACTATGCATATAAATATTTCTTGAATCATGTCACATTTGAGGTGCTGATCAAACTTTGCTTTGTGCAATTGAAAAGATGGTAGCAATTTTGAGTTCATTTTCTGCTTGCTTTAATGAAGACTAACAAAAAAATGAAATCGAATTGAGCGATACAAAATAAGAAGAAGGTAAGTAAAAATAAAAATTGACCCTTTAGAGAAAAAAAAATAAAAAATGAAAAGAGACTCCTTTGAGAGTGATAGTCAATTCTAATGATATGACATGCATGTGAGATTAAATGGCTTGATTTGTCCAATGATTCTAAACTTTATCTTTTTCAAACTTTCAATCTTCAAAAGTCAGACTTTTATAATCCAACTTTTGCACTAGATTCATACCTCACATTCGACTTGTGGTGCCTCGAAAGATTTTTCACCAATAATCTCTCTCATTTTATATGTCTCTCACTCACCATCGTCTTATAGTGCCATGAGGGTTTTCACCAATAAAACTCTCTCATTTTTCACTTTCTCTCAACACAAATGATGCCTTATAGTGCTTTGGAGGATCTTCATCGATAAGATTCCCTCATTTTTCACTCCTCAAACAAAGGACATGACCTTTCTCCTTATATGATAATCAACACTAAAAGCTTGCTTGACTTGTCATTGTTAAAAATTGATCAGAAGGTCTTTTATTTGGATTGTAGCGTGACTTTTGGAAAGGGTTACAAAGACAGGATTGGCATGAAGGCTCAAAGATAATGCGGTAACAGGGTTAAGACTTACAACTTTTGGAATAGACTCTATTTTGCATAAAATTAAAAATTAAAATAATTATTATTATTATTATTTTTGCCCCAGTTTTTGTGATGAGGACCTTTTAGATTTCTTTTCTTGGTTGGACCGAACCTTAAAATAAGGGTGCGTACGTATCTTGTCAAAGCAAGAATCAGGTCGAATGTAGTTCAGGTAGTTTGTTCTTTTGTTGTTATTGATTTTTTTCAAACCTATTTTCACTTTTTTTCTTGATTATTTATTTTTTTGTGACTTTTTTTCCTTTTTTTTTAATTTCTGACTTCTTCTTTTTTTTACTGTATTTTGATTCCAAAAAAGGAGTAAGAAAGAGAATAAAATTAAGGCTCAAAAGGGGTAGCAAAGGATTACACGGTGTTTTGATAGTAGAATGAAATGCCTTCGTCATATGAATTATTAAAAATATCAAATACAAGCATGTCCTTTAAGATGTGAAAATCATATATTATCTCTTTGCAACGCATGCCTTGATGGATATGTTTATCATATTTGTTCCATATTTGTCAGCTTGAAATCTCCATTTGAGTAACACCTTCTCAACAAATGGCATACGTCAATTTAAATGAAATTTATTCTTTTAACCATTTCTGAGACTAAAGGACGTATCAAGGTGTTTAAGTCCTCTATTCATTTCCTCGAATGTATTTCCTCTTTGACTTCTATGGCGTATTCATTCCATGGCTAGATATAATCTGATGATCTTACCAAATCCTCTTGCATATCATGTCACAAAAATTGAATTGAAAAGAGATGTATATGTGGAAAGACAAATAGAACAAGTCACTTTGACACAGAAAAAAGACTATATTAAAATAAAAAGACTTGATGACAAGACAACAAACTAACTTTTTTTATTACAACTCTATAATAACTCAAACTACGATAAGACTCAACAAACAAACACATAAGAGAAATGATAGAAAGGTCTTACTTACTAAAATAAAGTAAAAAAGAATTGCATAGCAGAAATGATGACAAAATAAACTATCCATACACTCTTTCTGAGATAAAAGAAGAGTGTATCCTAATCACCAAGCCTGACTTCTCAGCCACTACTTTGCACGCCAGCCTCCATGAAAGCTCCAACAATTTCAATTGTATTTTCTTGAGAATTGAGAGAATTGTCATATTCTTTGTCATCACATATCATCTCGATGAAGTGTACATCATTATGCGCCGGTAGAGGATTCTTAGTAACATTTGGGGGGTCATCATTTTGAACCACAATCATCTTTGTTTGAATCATCTCTTCCACCTTTCTTCTTAAATTTCGACAATCTTCAGTACTGTGCCCTGGAGCATCAGAATGGTATGCACACCGTATTGTAGGATTGAAACCTTTTTCCTGTGGATCCACATAATTTTGAGGAATTGGCTATATCATATTCAAATGTTTCAATTTCTCAAATACACTTGTGTAAGACTCTCTAATTGGTGTGAAATTGTTCATAGGTATTTGACCTCCCTTAAATCCCTGTCTTTGACGGGGATTATAAGGTGCTCAAATTTTTTGAGAAGAAGGACGAATATTTTGATTTGTTGGCGCTGTCCATTGAGGATAGTTTGGTGGATGTGCTTATGGTTGTGCACCATAGACTGCATATTGAGGTGGGACAATAGATTATTGTGGGTCTTGCATGGGAAGATAATGATAGAATTGAGGTGGTGCATATTGATAAACTGGACCCCTTGGACCTTTTTGTGTGCCTGACACAACATTTGCTACATCCTCCTTCATTTTCTTTCCCCCAAGATTTCCTGATCCATTTTTAATCACCTGTGTTGTAGCTTTCAAGGCAGCTTGACTTACAATTTTTCCAGACTTGATGCCATTTTCCACCATTTCACCAATCTTAAAAACTTCATCGAATGTTTTTCCAACAACGGAAAGTAAATAATGAAAGTAGTCTGGTTCTTGCGCTTGAAGGAAAACATCGATCATTTCAGACTCTTTCATTGACGGCTTAACCCTAGAAGCTTGCTCCCTCCACCTAATAGCATATTCACAAAAAAATTCGGTGGTCTTTTTCCTCATGTTGACAAGTAAAGTACGATCTGGAACTATGTCAATGTTATATTGAAATTGTTGAACAAAACATCGAGCCAAATCATCCCATGTATGCCAGTTAGAAGTATCTTGATCTATGAACCATTGTGAGGCAATTCCCATCAAACTTTCCCCAAAATAAGCCATGAGCAATTCTTATTTGCTTCCAGCCCCTCTTAGTTTATTACAATATCTCTTTAAATGAGCTATAGGATCTACAAGTCCATCATATTTCTCGAACTTTGGAGTTTTAAAAACCGATGGGCAGATGAACGTGGGCAAACATGCACAAATCATTGAACGAGACACTTTTGTGACCTCTCAATCCTTTCATATCTCTTACACTCTGTTCCAAACTTTTCATTTTTCTATCCATTTTTTCATGATCCTCGTTCTTAACAGCTTTTTCAGCTTCAACATGGGAACTATACTGATGAGTGTGAGGGTAAGAGCCTGGAATTTTAAAAGTCAATTCAGGAGTATAATCTCGATCATATTGAACTTTGGGTGGAGGATCGTTGATGGATTTTGGCTCCACTATAGGTTGTTGAACGACATTAGTCGGTGCAGTTGGAATGAATAGTGGATTACTTGTCATAGGCGTACTCAAAGGGTACACCGTAGAAGTTCCAGCTACGTTGGATGCGTTAGCATAGGGACCGAATCCAGGTGGATAAATGGATCACTTATCGATACTTGGATAGGGGGTGACATATTTGTATTTAGATAGTCACGGATTGAAGATGGTGGAGCTTGTCCACTCATCCAAGCTTCGTACATCTTCGCCATTTGTTGTCTTAGTATGCTTACTTCTTCGGCTGACAATGTTTCTTGTGACATCATCTGGTTCTGAATCTCATCATTGTCCGACTCATTTTCGTCTTTGTGAGTCATTTTCTTTTTCCCTTTTAACTTTGTATTGTAGGGATGGGATGCCAGCTTAACCACAAACCAACCACCTTAATTTAACTGTGCATGGATAATAATGCTTGTTAGGGTTAGATCTTCTTCAGTTATAAGTTTTTGTTTTTAAATGATTTAATAATGCATTGATCAAATCCGTTTGAGATTGCGTACGTAACACGCTTGCGAACATGACTAAGATCTTTGCATATTTTTTTCTGAATTTTTCTTTTTTTTTTCTTTTTTTACTTTTGAATAAAGATCACCGAACCCAAAGAGGGTTTCCTACGTATCTCATTGAGATGAGAATCAGGTGTGCATAGTTCGTCCAGATTGGACAAAACAAAATAACTTTGACATATTAAACACTTTTTTCTGACAAAATGCAATTTTTAAAGTATAATGACAGTAAAATATTTCAATTTTTTTTTATTAACTGTACAAAAGAAATTTAGTTTTTATTTTTTTGTAATTTTGATCAAGTAGTGAAAAATCTTTTATTTCATTTTCTAGAAATGTATAATATCTTCTAAAGGAAGATATATTTTTTTTTTTTAATGATCATTTTTCTTCACTAGTAACACTACAATGAGTCAACTTATAGAGATTTTCTAAATAAATGCATTTGCATGTAGCACATAAAATGATCTAAGTGGTCAAGTAAGAGAGGGATACATGCCATAGACATACTCAATTCTTGTTCAAGTCTATTAAGTAAAATGCAAATGATGCAAATAAGTGGAGCCTACTAGAGATAACCATGTCTGTATATCAGGTTTAACTAGGTTCGAACCTGAAGGAGATAGGTATCTAGAGTGGCTTAACCGAGTGGATAACTCGAGCCAGGGAGGGGCAACTTATCGGTAGCAGCGCTATGTCGACTTCATTGCTGGTTCAACCCTACTTAACATGTGTGACTAAAATCCTTCACTGGGTTCCCAGACACTCCAGCTTTATCTCAAAAGAAAGTGAGATGCATAACTGCATTCCCTACTACCCTATTTTTAGAGACTCAAATGGTACGTAAGAAGACAATTATTTACAATTCAACAATATCAAAGCGATAAATGAGCAGCAAGTAGCACATTAGGTCATGTAAACAATATATCCAATGAAATAATATAAAAAAATCAAGTAAAAGTCAATAGACAAAGCTCGAATTCTGGTTAGTCCCCAGCGGAGTCGACAAAAATTTCACACCCCTTTTCGCGCACGGAGGCGGAGGTTTTCCAATTTAAGTGACGTGATTGATTAAGGATTATTTTATTTTTCAGAGTCGCCACTTGAAATTGAGTTATGGTGTTCCAAGTCACCTCTTTTTTAATCCTTAATCAAAAGGAAATGACTCTTTAATATGGTCTGCGAACTAGAAATTCGGGTACAGAATTCTGTTGACCGAGGGGAAGGTATTAGGCATCCCTCGAGTCCCGTGGTTCTAGCACGGTCGCTTTTATTGACTTATATTTAAATTATGATTATTTTTTGGATATATGTTTATAGACCACAGTTTCACTCGCAATTTTTATTGTTGAAGTTTTATTTGGTCTCAACCTAGATGCGTAACCGCATTCTTGGTCTTGACATTTAGAGACATAACTGTCTTCTTTTATCACACTTAATTAATAATCTTATTCCTTTTTTATAAGTCACTACTTTAAATCAATGAAAGTTAATTATATTATTGGACAAGGTGCGTCACCGCATTCTTGAGTTTATTTTAATATTTCAAAACGATGTGTAACCACATTTTAATTGAAACAAATATTTTTTAATATGCCTAAATGTTTGTTTTAACATTAAAAGAAAATATTTATTTCTTATAAAGAAAAAGAAAAAAAAGTAAAATATTAAACTTCTAGAATAAAATTTTGGATCATGTCAAAACTAAGCATACACGTTCTCATACAACAAAACTATACCGAATTGTTAAAAATAAATCTCATTTTTTGATTGATAAAATAAAACAATAATAACTTTTTTACTTATTTTTAGCCTTACAATTCTTACTTTATCAATATTATCTAAATGAAGACAAGAACAATGTCATGACCTTTCATTTTTAAGAGGTCACAACTTAACAAATAAAAATAAATAAAGAGAAAATAATCATCGATTAAAGCTACATTCATTCATTAAACAAAAAATATAACACTTGATTCATTCTTCATTTCAATCAAATTATGAATAAAATAAAAAATAAAAGAAAACTAATCATATAGTTACATCAAACTCCATAAATAAATTAAATATTTAAGGCAAAGTTATACCTCAAATGGAGAAAATGAGTACCGCAAAACCTTAATCGAAGCTCGATTAAAACACTCATGAATCTTGTATAGATTGTATGTAATGGTCTATGTGTTGTATTTATATGAAAGTAGTAATGAAGAAGGAAGAAAAATACAAATGTGTTGGTGAATTATGGAAGGAAAAATAATATAAAAATAGAGTGACTTGTTTTCTTTTCTTTTCTGTCCGTTTTGTGTTTATGTGTTGCCTTTCTTTTTGCTGATTTTCGTGTATTGTTGTTTTTTGTCTCTGTGGGAAGTGTTGTGTTTAGGAACAGTATCCCCCTGTATGTAGTGTGCAGATGGGGTTTTTGTAGTGTTCTTGTACGTGTAGTATGTGGGTGTATAGTGGTGCAGGGGTTGAGGGGAGTAGGATGGAGTAATGTAGTGTGGGGGGTAGAGTAGTGGGGTTAATGGGTAGGTATATATAAATATAAAATATAATAATTAAAAATATTAACAATTATTTTATATTAATATAAATATAAGAAAAGTTAAATAGCTAATTAAAAAATATAATTAAGAAACACTAGTTTATTTATTAAATCTAAACTAAAAGAAATTTTATTTTTTTTGTAATATTCCATTTCTTTTTAAATAATTAAAAATAAAATTTCCCTTAAAATGTGATTATATTTTTGTTGTTTTCAAACCTTTTAAAATAAACTTAATAAAAGAAGATAAAAGTTTAAGCTCTAAAAATGGTGTAAAATTTTAAGTTCGGTCAAATATTACGTGTTTACATGAAGAATGAAGGAGAGACAAAGGGACGCTCGGCGAGTCGCCGAATGATTGGCGAGTCGCCGAATAGCCCCAAAAAGCCACACGAGAGACTTGTATAAATTGATTTTTGCAAGAGAGAGAAAGTATTCAGAATATTGTGAGGAACAAAAGATGGAGAGCGAAAACAATGCAATTATTGATTTCAAGTAATTTTAGCAAGGTTTTTCAATTGAGTTTTGTAATAGAGAAGATATTATTCACTTTTGACTTTCGAAATTTCATCTATCCAGCTATGAAAAACGTGGCAAGTATTGAATTTTGCCTTTCTACCATGATTGGCTAAAACCCTAACCTTGGGAGTTTGACAATGTGACGAATTGTTGCGTTTGACTTAATGGGTGTTTTCAATTAGTGAATTTTGGTGTTAATTTGAAGTGGGTCTGAGTTATTACTGTGGTTTAATTTCAATATTGCATGCTTAGTCTAATATATATTTTAGAGTTTTGTGCTTGCTCGAGAGAGAAGTATAGAGCTAAGGTAGTAATTTGGCATCCTTAGTTAGTGGGTCATGACGGTTTCAGCTTGAGAGAATGAAACTTGAGATTCAACCATTGTATCTATCTTGAAAGAGTAGATTTGATGAGAATGTGGGCTGGTTTTATTATGGATAGTGTTGAGGTTCTAAAGAACTCAGCGGAAATAAGGTAATTTGTTCGAGAGAAAAGTGCCTTACCTATAGTCCATGCTACCCATGATGAATTGACATTGTTGGTAATGATATACACCCTTTTAGTTGAACTCTGCAGTTGGTTAGTCAACCCGCTAAGTGTTATCCCTCTACTTGATTGTTTTGTGTTGTTTGTTGACGTGGGTTGGTGAATTAACAACTGTTCGTGTGGGTTGGTACAACATCCTGGAGTTTGACTTATAGATTCTTAAGTATTGTGTTTGTTCAGCTGCAAAGATCACCGTCACAATTTCATATTTGAATTCAAAAGATCAAAGCTACTCTCTGTGGGATCGACCCTAACTTATTTAGTTGGTTTATACTGATTTACGATCGTTGACACTTAGAACTAGATGTCTTCGAAACATTAATCGAAATGGTGCCGCTTCTGGGGAGTAGCGTTGTTTAGAGTTGTTTTATCAAAGTTACGATCGTGAATTTGTCGGTTGTAGTTAAACCGAGTTAGATTGCATTGTGTTAGTGTTGATTAGGCTGAGTAAAAGTAAGAATGTGTGAGGAAGAGGTGAATGGTAGCCTAGCAGGTCACCGAGATGGTTTAGATGATATTAATTGTGCGTACAACCGAACCCAATCGAGATAAATGGGTGCAATTTGCCTACCATCAGCTGATGAGAATGCAATATTTGAGGTCACAAGCACAACCCTTCATATCCTCCAAATGAAGGGACTTTATGGTGGGCTGGCTCATGAAGATCCACATGAGCATGTGAGGAATTTCATAGATATGTGCAGCCCATTTTCATTCAAAAATGTGCCACAAGAATCAATACGGCTCAGATTATTTCCACTATCTCTGACGGGGGAGGCTAGCGCGTGGTTGGCCGAGTTACCAAAGAATTCTATCACATCTTGGAATGAGCTTATCACAACATTTAATGAAAGATTCTTTCCTCCATCGAGGATGATGAAACTCAAGGATAACATTCAAGGTTTAAAGCGATTGGAGGGTGAACATATCCATGAAACATGGTTGAGGTTCAAGAAACTCCTACTTCAATGCACTCAAGGGCTACCAAACGATTTTCTACTCCAATATTTTTACCGGAGTCTTAATTCGGTTAATAAAGGAGTGGCTGATCAATTGGTTCAATGGGGAATAATGTTGCAATCATTTGAGGTGGCTTCATTTATTCTTGATTATATGACGAAGATAAATCAAGCTTGGTACACTTAAGAAGATCAAGTTTCTCCTTTTTGTTTTAGAATGACTCAAGAACAACTTGATAAGGAAAGAGAAAGGGATGAGAATATCGAGAAGATGTTGGCCCAAATGGAGCTACTACAAGAGCATGTATCGGAGAATGTGAGAAAGCCCAAGGGAGCAAGTGGAGTGTTAGAGTTGAGGAGGGTTCTTCCTCAGGTTATTCAAACCCGGGAGGGAGGGGAGGATCATGGTTTGAATTCCAAGATATATGAGGAGGATTTCCACCCACGCTATTTACAGCGAGGTGGGAATCAAGGTTGGAACTATCACAAAGAGGAAGAGCAAAGAAGATACTATCAAGAATACGCTGAGTAAAGTATTTTTTGGAGAAGAGAGGATGACCATGAATAAGACCACACTCAATCGAGTGAGAGTCCAAAGTCAAAAGGTAGTGCAGGTAGTACCCGGGTGAATGACTTACTATTACGCATACTTGACAAAGTTGAGGGTTCCGATGATTTGTTACAAGGGATAAAAACCAATTTTTCATCATTGAACAATAGAGTGCACTCTCACGTGGATGCAATCAAGCTTTTTGTAGGTCAGTTAAATTTACTTTCAGCAGAATTGGAACCAAATATGACGAGGGAAAATGGCGATAGAGGTCTAGCTGTGGTTACTCATAGTGGAAAGGTAGCGGTAGGTGATGTGACGGGCAATGACGAAGCTCAAGGGAATGAAGAAGACAAAGGTATGTAGGAATAAGAAATACCCATCCATCAAGGCATTGTGAAAGGATCACAAAAAGATGTGGAAAAACACAATACAATCCCATAAGTTGTGCAGCCTCTACCAAAAATATCTCCTCTATTTCTCCAATGTCTCAAGAAGAAGAACGAGGATGAGATGTTCAAGAAATTCTTATCAGTGTTCAAGACATTATCGATTAATGGATCGTTTGACCTAATGGGTGTTATTAATAAATGAATTTTGGTGTTAATTTGAAGTGGGTCTGAGTTATTACTGTGGTTTAATTTCAATATTGCATGCTTAGTTTAATATATTTGAGAGTTTTGTGCTTGCTTGAGAGAGAAGTATAGAGCTAAGGTAATAATTTGGCATTCTTAGTTAGTGGATCATGATGGTTTCAACTTAAGAGAGTGAAACTTGAGATTAGGCCTTTGTATCTAGCTTGAAAGAGTAGATTTGATGAGATTGTGGGCTGGTTTTCTTATGGATAGGGTTGAGGTTCGAGAGAACTCAACGGAAATAAGGTAATTTTTCGAGAGAAAAGTGCCTTACTTATAGTCCATGCTACCCATGACGAATTAACATTGTTGGTAATAATATACACCCGTTGAGTTAAACTATACAGTTCGTTAGTCAATCCCCTAAGTGTTATCCCTCTACTTGATTGTTTCGTGTTATTTGTTGAAGTGGGTTGGTGATTTGACAACTGTTCGTGTGGATTGGTACGATATCCTGGAGTATGACTTATAAATTCTTAAGTATTGTGTTTGTTCAGCTGCAAGGGTCACCGCCACAATTTCATATTTGAATTCAAAAGAAAGCTACTCTCGGTGGGATCAACCCCAACTTATTAAGTTGGGTTTATATTGATTTATGATCGTTGACACTGAGAACTGGATGAAGTGTCTTCAAAACGTTAATCAATTATGTGCTAAATTGATCGTTGAAATCTAATTTTAAATCATGCTTGCCTGATAACTTTTTGAGCCTAAATTGATTTAAGTTTCACGTTTGAATTTCTTAAATTGTGTTGGTATGCATGTTGGGTATTGTGTGACTGAAGCCTGAGTAACCCAAATTTTACCAAAAAACATGAATTTGCACAAAGATGGATTGGGTGACATCGTTCTTAAGGGCAAAATTGTTGTTTTGTTGAATTTAGATTAAATAGTGTGATTTTTGAGTACCTCGCCATAGATAATCATTGCGGGTAAGCTTGAATTGTGTAGAATTGTCCTTGAAATTGGTTATCGTAGGCTATTCATTGAGAATTGGAGTTTGGGTTGGTAATCTGGAACGTCGGGCAATTTGGTGAGCTGAATCAAGCTCGCCGAATGACTCGGCGGTTCGCTAATTGACCCCTTATATCGCCTTTTTGACATGCAATGTTGGTTAATTGTTCTATGACTTTTGGTGATACCTTGTGCTCACCGAGTTCACTCAGTGAGTCACCTAATAGCTGTGATGTCACCTTTATGATTCCCATATTGGTTGATTATTTCTGTAACTTTCGGCGAGGTACTTACTGATCGCTGAGTGAACTCGCCGAATGGTTTTTGTGCTGATTTTTTCTATAACTTTTGGTGAGCCCTCTATTGCTCGTTGAGTGATTTGGTGAGTTTTCTTGTAAGAGGTTCAACACCCCGGAATAAGGCAAAAGGGTTATAATCACAGCAGAGGTCACACCTCCCCGAGCTACTCGGGTTAAACCTCCTCAGGGGAATGTTAAAGGAAAGAGGAAGAAGCAAGTAGTAGAAAGTTCAAGTTCGAGGTCGAGTTCATCAGACAACATGGGTATCGACTTTACCCATATTACTTCCACTGAGTCTTAGAGGGAGGAAGTTGCGGGATCTCGGACTCCAATATATACACCGGCATCTTAGGGAAAGTTGCTCAAACGAAGACACTCAGAACTGCGATCTAAAGCAGTTCATGATCCTTTGGCTAGCTTGCCAGCACTCCCGATGCCTAAGTTGGGGTGTGGTAAGAATGACGAAAGAAATGGCACAATAAGTTCATGAAGCTCATCCTTGGAAACTTGTCTTAAAGAAAAAGATGGAACCTCTCCATTTAATAAAAGAGAGAGAAAAAAGGTGAAAAGAGAAAAAGAAATGATAAAATTGTATCCATTGAGCATGGTTGTGGAAAGAAAAAGGGGTGTTCGACGAGATATATCAAATATTTTGTGTGCTTGGATAGGCCAAGGATGAGTTTTGAAAGATGAAAGGAATGAAAGAGAAAATAAGAAGTGAAATTTGAGCCATGCTTCATCAAGGTAGAAGTCACTAAGACAAAATCACCATACCTATACCCTCATCCCTTTTACATTCCTTGAAAGACCTTTTAGATCTTATATTAGCCGAGTGATGTGTTGGTTGGAAAATACGGCAAGCCGATAGGTAAAATCGTGCATATTTTTCTCATTGGGAGTGTGAGAGTTTATTTCAATTCCTTAATTGTATTCCTTGATTGTCTTTGTGAGAGCATGATCTCATTCTTCATCTGAGGGCATTTGAATACTCTTGTTGAGCATAGATTTGTATTTGAAGTAAACATTGTGAGCTTGAACTATATTTGATGATTGCTAGTGACATTTTGAAACTTTTTGTACGCAATTGAGCATTACGTATGTGAATTGAACCTTGTGTGCGTTCATGTTGAGTCTCAAGGAGCACTATTTGTAGACATCCATGTTGGCCTGATTGATCTAGTGTTTTACTTGAGGAAAAACAAAGGTTTAAGTTAGGGGTGTTGATGAGTCGGGAATTTCGATTCATTAAGGGCTTATTATTCAATGAATTAGTGTCCTCAATGCCTATTTTGTTCTCATAGCTGATGTTAATGTGTTGATATGCAACAATTAAGGTTTAACAACAAGGCAAGGACATATTTGTGCAAAAAGGAGGGAAAATGTTGGAAAAGCTGAAGAAAAGAGAAGTTGGAGCTCGCAATAGCCACTCGGCGACTCGCTGAGTCACTACAAGAAAACATGCTATTAGCTACGGATTTTAGCTAGAGAACTAATATTCCTAGCTAATCAAGACATTAGCGTCAGATTTAGCTAGAAATGTCTTGTTTCCTAGTAAACTTTTTAATCTAGAAATTCAGTCAAATAATAGCTAGGAATTAGCTACGCACAATCCCTAGCTATTACATTGCTTGGAAACTTTCCAAGCAAATTCTATAGCTAAATTTTGGCGGAAAACCGAAATTAGCGCCAATTTTTTTGAAGGAAATATAATCTG
Organism: Solanum piurae; assembly: GCA_029582685.1. Classification (NCBI taxonomy): domain Eukaryota; kingdom Viridiplantae; phylum Streptophyta; class Magnoliopsida; order Solanales; family Solanaceae; genus Solanum; species Solanum piurae. The sequence continues at coordinate 7,635 of JAJOOO010004164.1, read as the reverse complement.
GCGCAATTTTTCTCTCTTTAAGGATTTTAGTTTAACTAGGAAAATATTTCGTAGCTATACCCTAGCTATGTTTTAGCTAGGAAAGATGCCTAGCCAAATTGATAGGTTGCTAGGAAAGTTCTCTTGCAAATTGTAAATTTAAGTTTTAGTAGGAATTGAGTCATGTGTCCCATACATTTTTTTTTAAATCTTTAGAACAATTATAATTCTATAAAAACATGTGTGTAATAAATAATAAAATTCAATAGTTATAAATAAATATTTAAAAGTGGGACAAGAAATGAAATACAAAATGAATGCGTATTTTAATTAGTGTTTAAATGTATTTCTTTTAAACAACTAACTCTAAACTTGAACTTTAGTTAATAGTAATAAAATTCTAATGAAGTCATAAATGACTAATTTGAGGCCAAATAAAATACAAACTTCCAAAAATAAAAAATTCATATAAGATTAAATTAAAGAAGTCTAATATAGAGAAAGACAAAGAAATAAAAATTGAAAAAATGTAACGTATCCGATCTTAAAACTAAAGTCATATAATAATATAGATAAAAAAATAAATACAAAATTAATGCATAATTTTCTTAGTTCTTATCTCTATCTTCTCCTATAACAAATTAAAATTCAAGAAACTTTATTTATCGAGTCAAACAAAAGCATGAATCAAATAGTACAATATATAAGTGTTTTGATAGGGTCATATGAAACCTACAAGTTGAATTTATATTGATAAAATAGAGGAATATCAAAAGATATCTTAAAAATTTAAATTAATTATTTAGAGGTTATAAACATCAGAAGAGTTATGAATATTAAGAGTAGCAATTGAATAGGTAATTTATAAACATCAGAAGAGTTATGAATATTAAGAGTAGCAATTGAATTGGTAATTAGATATATATATATATATATATATATATGAATAATGAAGATAAGTATTTAAAGCAAACAAAGGGGGGAAATAGTAAATAAAATAAGAAAAAATATTAGTACAAATAATATTTATGTGAAAAGTTTTAAATATATTAATGGTAAATAAGAAATATCTGAATCACTGTAACAATAGTATTTCAAATACAACTCATTGTTTCTTCCAAGGCATGACATATTAATTACTATCTCTGCCCACTTTTAATTGTCATAATTTCATATTTTAGAGTCAAACTATAAAATCTTTGACTAACATTTTATGATGTATTTTTTCATCATATTGATATGCAAAAAATTGCAATTTATATTACTTTTCGTATAGCTTTTGAATATCTAAATTTTTTGTTTATAATATCTAATTAATGTAATCTATGAAAATTATAGTCAAATTAACTTTCGAAAAATGAAACATGAAAAATAAAAGTGGACAGAGGAAGTACTAGATTAGGATTCCAAAAGGTACATGTTTTCATGAGGTGAAATACTATTATTAAGTTATTTGAATTAATTAACCATGAGAAGTGGAAAAGTCTTGTATAGTAAAAGGATTTATTCAGGCACATGTTTTTATAAATGTGTCAAATAAATGTAGTACTTTCTTATAATTATTTTCATTTTTTAACTTTTGACTTCATAATTTGTTATGACCTTTAAAATTTATAATAATAATTAATATAATATAACTAATTAATAAAAGAAGATACGGTAAAAATTGAAAAGGCTACAATTAATAAATAGAATAAGATAAATTTACAAATAAGATGAAAAGATTATATAATATAATTGATGAGTAGATTGACTAAACAAATGACATGAAGATTAAAATTAATTTTTTTCCAATTAAGTAGTAGGCATAAACACATTCAAATTATTAATATTTAATAGAAGAAATTTACTTTATGATAAATGATTACTATGTTTTAGTTAATTAAGTAGATATTTTATAATATTTTAATTTAGTGTAGGGATAAAATAATAATTTCCTCACTTTTAATAATAATAATAATAATAAATATAAGAAGTAACGTACAACTAATTAGTATAATATAAGTAGTAAAAAACGCACAGCTAATTAATATAGTATAAACGCACAGCTAATTAATATATATATATATATAGAAGAAATAAAAAGAAAAAAAGATAGAAGAAGAAACATATGGCAAATATAATATAATAGGGCCAATATAATATAAGAGGTAATTAAAAAGAAAAGATATAGAGAAGAAACGTACAGAAATAGAATATGCCCTTTTCTTTTGATTTCTCGAAGAGCATTCTCAGCTAATAAACCCTAACAGAGCTTTCAAATCCTACAAAATAGGAAAAAATTAACTGAACAGTTCTTCTCAAAACCCTCAAATCCCGTAAACGAAGGATGCACTACTTCACGTCTCTTCATCATGCTCCCAAAATTCGAACTATTTATTCCAGTTTACAGAAGCTTGAAATCACAAATCGTTCCTTCCTTCTTCAGTTAAGGTAAGAATTTCTCCTAAACCTAATTCATTTATATAAAGAGGTATTGTTGAAAAACTAGTTTTTCGTTAGATATGAGATAGAAATTCACACAGAATTGGCATTTTTTTCTTGAAGCTTGAGATTGAAACTTGTTATTTTGTTCATCAGAAAGAAGTTGGAATTATTTTGGGATTTTCTCTGTATGCTGCCAAATCGAAGTCAAGCTAGTGAGAAAGTCAGAAGTTTGCCAGGTACGCCTCTGTTTATGTAATGGAAATTTTTATTGTGTTTTACATTTCCTTAAAGATCTGGAGCAAGCATCACCTTCTTCTCAAGGAGACTCTTTTAGCTCACAAGTTGCTTTCTTGAACTTTTGCTTCAATTTTGGTGACCGTTTTAGTTTTAGATGTTGTTTTGTTGCAATTGGTGATAGTTTCATGTTCGGCCTTATGTAGTTAATGTCATGACTTTCAGGGTTGTATGCTTGTTTGACAAGAGTAATTGATAGGAATAACTATAGTTGAATCCCACAAACTAGAACTTTACATGCTAAAATTGATGAACCTAAGTTGTTTGATGCTGATGAGGTGGGAGGTGGCTGATTTTAATTTTATTTTTTCAAAATCCCTTCTGCTGTTTAGAGTAGTTATGTGCGTAACTCCAGCCTCTAGTTATCGTATCCACACATTTAGATAACTTATGTTAGTTCACCGTTGTTTCTGGTATTCCAGCGAAAGAAATTTTGTGTTTTACCAAATACCTTGCCATCTCTTTTAGTTTGAAGGGGCTATTCATTCCCATTACGTTCCAGATTAACCAGTTCATTAAAGATAGAGTTGTACCCTCCCATCAGGAGGTTTCTAAGTTTATCTTCTTGCCATATTTCCCCGTGACAGTGGACAGAAAACATTAGCCATCTTCAGTGTTGTCCATGTTTTAGTTTCCTCTAATAGGTACCTAACTGCACCAACTCTGTGTATGATAAACCACTTTGCATGTTATCCACACCAATTGAAGTGATTATCCTTTCTGGAATGTCACAACACTCTTCTTGTAACTTTGTTTGCTTTTCCTCCCTTTGTTTGTGATGTTGTATGCTCATTACTTTGTGAGGTTCCTTATTTTGATCGTGTTTGTTCATATCATGTGTACCATCTACATGTGGAGGAGGCATGTATCTTTGTTTAACCCTGGTCTAGTGATCCACTTTTGCACCTGATTTCTCCTGCCTCGTCTTAGCGAAACAATTTCATGTTGACCCCTCCTAATTGGAGGTTGACTGTGTATACCATCATCAAAGCTGCATATATGACCAATCTTGTACATTTCTTACATAATATGGGTTTCCAGTCATAGTTAATATTTTGAACAAACGTCCTTCCTGTAGGATCACCAATTTCAACCTCTTCTGGCAAACCTTGTGTTATATTAATTTTCACTAAGACTCGTGATATAGGATACTCTTTTTTGTTTAGCAGCACACACATCCGCAAAGAGTTGTTTCCCTAGTCAACTAGCAATTTTACTAAGAATTTCCGCACCCCAATAGTTCAGGGCAAGTGAACAAGACTTCATCTCTGTCGTTTTTTTTTTGGAATTTCACTATGTAGCAGCCTGCATCATGGTAATATAACTCAGGTACAAAAACAAAAATTTAGAACCCATTGTTCATGTAGGAGAAAGTAGGTACTTCACAACCTATACATCACTAGAGCATTACTCCATTCATCGGTCTGTATCGCTATTTCTGGTGCCTCTAATACAATTACTGGTCGTCCATCAATTATCTTCGGCGGGTTATAGGTTAAAGGCATACCAGTTGTGGAAGTATAGTTCAACATGAACAGGTTGTTCCAAACGTCTTCCCATCTGTATATTTCTTATTAAACTCATTGTATTATGTTTCTGCCTGACTCTCATTCCACCTTAGGGTTTGAATAAGGAACCTATATGGTTTCAATAGAGCATTTAGGAAAGATGTTCTTGTATTAGTTCAATACTAGCAGACAATCATTCCAAGAACCCATCAAGCTTTTATAAAATTGAAGTATCTCTTTCTCAATTTCATCATGTTTAAGGAGCTGTCTACTATCAAGACTGGTTAAAATAGAAATATTATCCATGTTGGCTCTAGTTTTCACACAGATAATGAACAACTTATTGTTGTTGTATCCTGCTACTTCGAGCCAGTGTGCCTTAGATTTCTGTTTCAACACCTTCTCCTGGAGATAAGACCATTTTTTATGTTCAACTACAACTTCTTTTTCTATGTCAAATACAATGTTGGATACACTAGTCCCCATATGACGAGTGATCTGTTTTTGGATGGATTCTAACTTCTCTCTTGCTTCAGCGACTCTATTGTTCAAGGTCCCCATTTCCTATGTCAATAACCTCTACAGAGGTTCTTTACACAGCTTCATTTTTTGCAATACATATCTCCTCCTTTTACATTTTGTTTCCAAATGGTCGTAATAATATTTGAAAAGCTCTCATGTTTAGTCAGTATGTTCAGAAATCTGAAAGGTTTGTGGGGTCCACTATCTACACTGTAATGCTCAATAAGAATCGGTGAGTGATCAAAAAAATTATTCTTCTTGAATTTAGTTGTTAGAGTTCTGTGTTATATACCATCCAAGAATCATTACAAAGTGCCCTGTCAATTCTACTCTATATGTCACAATTTGTCCAAGTCTACCTTCTTCCAATAGATTTCATATCTGTAAGATTTGATACATTAATTACTTGTTGAAAGTCTTTTGATTTAGATTCACTTACATGTTGGCCCCTCATTCATTCCAAATCTAGTAGGGGAGAATAGAAATCTCCACAAATACACCAAGGTTCAGTGATGATAGAACCTATTCTAAGTAATTATTGCAATAAGTTTCTCCTTTCCTCTCTACAATTTTTTGCATAGATCACTGTTAGCAGACAATAAAAATTGGAACCCTTACTTGCTACCTCTATATGCGTAAAATGATCATGCACTTCTTTCATCAGAATAGTCATTTTACCAGGCATCCATAAAATCCAGATTCAGGTCAAGTGAACAGGACTTCATCTCTATCGTTTTGGTTTTGGAATCTCATTATGTAGCAACCTGCATTGTGGTAATATAACTTAGGTACAGAAACAAAGTTGTAGTACCCATCAATATAATTGTTCATGTAGGAGAAAGTAGGTGCTTCACAACGTATACATTACTAGAGCATTATTTCATACATTGGTCTGTTTCGCTATTTCTGGTGCCTTTAATACAATTACTGGTCGTCCATCAATTATCTTCGGTGGGTTATAGGTTAAAGGCATACTAGTGGTGGAAGTACAGTTCAACATGAACAGGTTGTTCCAAACTTCTTCCCATCTGTGTATTTCTTATTGAACTCATTGTATTTTGTTTCTGCCTGACTCTCATTCCACATTAAGGTTTGAATAAGGAACCTATATGGTTTCAATATAGCATTTAGGAAAGATGTTCTTGTATTAGTTCAAATATATATTTCATTGTTTACTACATCAATTAGAGTATTCTAGTCCTTTAATAAGATAAGTTTATTTCTTGTTGTCCATTTATTCTATTACAGAATAAATTTGAGTACTTTCATAGCACTTTTTGCAACTTTATAGCTTTGTTATACCATGTTATAGCTAATTACTTTATTCTTTTTCAGAATACATTTACAAATATAATTAAGGATAAGGTGGGTGAGACTTCAACATTAAGGAATGAAGAAGGTCTTGAAGTAGATGACAGAGACATGGAGAGAAACACAACCACAAATGGAGAAGATGAAGGAGAAGAAACTAGTGAAGCTGATGTGAATTTATTGAAAATGATTTCGGAGAAGCAATTACTGAAAACTTGGATAGAAACAGTCGGTGGAACTAAAAAAGGAAAAATATATGGGCTTGGTTCTAGAAATTGTTTGCTGGCAGATTCTTTGAATTCTAATTGTGCATCTTCCACTGCTCAGAATCCTTCAAATATTCCTACTCAACAAATATTTGAAACACCTGAATTTCAACAACTTCTTGACCGTGTGTTGGAGCAACGGATGATGAATATGCAAGAGCATGTGCAAATGGAAATTCCAGAAAATATGGAAGCTCAAGTAACTATTGCGGTTTGTGCTGCTGTGGCTCGAATGCTTGGTTTACTCCTCAACCACCACTAGATGGATCTGGTTCTACCCCAAATCCTTGGATAACTTATGTTACTGTTTTTATGTTTTAAGACATGTTTTAGCTAGTAAACATGTACTTCACTATTCAAGGATTGATTATATTTTGAAAAATTGATTAGATTGTGCTTATTTTGAAAAATTGATTAGATTTAACTATGTTTTTCTTCTTGTGTCAAATATAGAAAATTATATTTGTATTTCGTCATACAATTTCTAGCCAAATTTATCTAGAAAGTATCCTAGCTATTTTTAGCTAGTCATTTAGCAAAGAAAATATTCCAAGTAAAATTTGAAAAATAGCTAGAGAATTTGCAAGTTTAGATAGGGTAATTCCTTGCTAAGTCTTAGTAAAGTCAACATTGACCAAGCAGATTTTGCTAGGAGTTTAGCTAGTATACATCGTAGCAAAATGTTTGCTACGGAAAGAGCCTAGCAGAGATATCTTAGCTAAATTAGCTAGGAATGACATAATCTGCTAGCTAAAAATTAGCTAAGAGCTTATTAGCTTTGAAAGTCTGCTAGGGTCATTTTCCTAGCTACATTGACATTAGCTAGGGATTTTTCACTTTAGCTAGGATTTGCGTCTGTAGCTAAACGACTGTTTTCTTGTAGTGAGTGAGCCTCCAGCTCCCCAAGAGTTCCATAATAGTAGCCCATGTATCAAGTCAACTTGGCGAGAAAAGGGTGATTCGGGGCCACACCGAATGGATCGGTGAACTCAATCCTGCTTGCCTAATCTTCCAGAACAATTGGATACATGAGCCACAATTAAAAGGCAAGATGAAGTGCAACTTGGCGGATCGCCGAGTCGATCGGCGATCCCGACTAACCTCGCCAATTGGACTCCATGTTGAGTTTTTGGGAATGTATAAATTATTTTTTTCAAAGAAGAAAAGGATTTCCCAGAGAGTGTATTCCCTAGACTTTGAGATTTTTCACATTGTAACATTGTTGAACATTCTCGGAGAGGATTTGGATCTTTGATTTGAGATTTTTGGATTCTAGCTTTAATTTTGGCGTTGGGTATTGCAGATTGTGAACAATTCTAATGTATAAT
>JAJOOO010004163.1:0-26691 GCA_029582685.1 Solanum piurae | reverse complement strand
ACAAATGCATATATTTTCGTCATATACACTTATGATTATACAAATACGATCTTCCTCTGCCCAGTTTTGTTTTGTCTTTCTCTCTTTCTTGCTTTATATAAACACAAATTATACAATTGATCTTTTGTATATGTATACCGAAACATATTATACAACTGCTTTCCTTTGTATATGTATAGCGAAATATACATATTTATGTTTGCTATGGAGCGCAATTATGCAAACTATAGTTATAACATACAAATATGATTTTTATGTTTGCTATATGTGAAAGTTATTCTTACTTTTATACCCTTTTTAATAATTCAGTGTAAAATTATTCACGTTAATTTTATCTCCTTCGTTGCCTTCTTCTCCAAGCTACCTTCTACGCGAAACTACTCACTCCCTTTTTCGTTGCCTTCTTCTTCCCCAAACTACCTTCTACGCGAATTCCATTGATTAATAACATTAGAATTTTAGTGCAATACAATGGGGAAAAAAGCGCACATGGAAAAGAAAATCAAGAAAGCATTAATCTTTTCTACTACTCAAAGCTTCTTTGACGCTTTGTTGTACCTTCCTAGTTGTTTTTAATCTTTTCCACCAATGTCTGCCATGCTTTCTTCGTTATTCACTATTTGTCATTTCATTATCTCCATAGCCTCATACTCAAATTATAGTGTTGCTCAGGATATTTATTACAAAATCAATTCCTAATCGACGATGAGACTTTAGTTTGGTCCAACCGGAGGTTGGAATTATGTATGGATGGTATCGAAAAATACTATTCAATTACTCTTTGATATATACCATCAGAATATATATATATATATATATATATATATACACACACTATGGTGGTATCAAGGAGGAAGGGGTAGTGATTCAGTAAAAACTAGCTAAATTGATACCTGATATCATCAGAATATACATATACTTTGGTGGTATCAAAGAAGAAAAAATAATTTTTCATTAGAAACACTACTAAATTACTGTTTGATATCATAAGAGTATATATATATAGTGGTATCGAGGAGAAAAAGGTAATGATTCAGTGAAAACTAGCTAAATTGATACTTGATACCACTAGAATATATGCAATTGAAATTTGAGAAAAGACTCATTTATGTCTTCCGTTAAAAGTTTGGCTCATCTATGTCATTTTCATTTGAGAAAAGGATTATCCATGCCATTATTTGTTAACTGAAATGACATAGATGAGCCAAACTTTTAACGGATGATATAAATGAGTCTTTTCTCAAAGTTCGATGACATATTTGAGGCTTTTTCTTTTAAAAAATTAATATAATTAATGATGTGACTAAATTATAATCGAACACATGTAAAACATAATTTTATAAAATTAAAATTATTTTCCGTTAACAAATAATGGTATGAATGATCTTTTTCTCAAATAGAAATAATATAAATAAACTAATTTTTTAATAGATAACATAAATAAGTCTTTTATTAAAATTTGATGACTTAATGCCTTTTCACTTTAAATTAATCTAATTTAGAATCATATCATAAAAAAATTGAAACATGAAAAATGAATCCAAAGAGTCCTAGTCAGCATTGTTTTGTCCAACTATGTGAAAAGACAAATGCCACCAAAAATATAGAGAGAAGAAAGTAAGATAAAGACTAGATATTTTTATTATTATTTTTGAAAGAAAAAGGCAAACTACACATTCCCCAATGTTGCATTTTTATTTTTTTTTGCACAGCAAACTAAGCTTTAATTCCTGTGCTGCAGCAGCACGTAAGCCATTTGTTTTTATTTTATTTGTTATACCCCATGCCCACTTGTCCCATATCCCAACCACAAATTCTCTTTTTGAGTTTTTTACTTAGTGCTCGTTTGGATCGATTTATTTTAGGTGTTTTTAAGTCAAAATAACTTTTAAATAATTTTAAAGTGTTTGAATAAAATTAAAAAATGCTTATAAACACTTATTTTAAAGCCAAAATAACAAAAATAAGCCAAAAATCAGCCTAAAGTCAATCCAAACCGGCCCTTAGAACAGGACCAATTGCATTATTGTAGTTTTTGTTTTAATTTGATATTCATCATTATGCATTATTTTTTTCAATTATTTGTTTAGTTATGTTATTTACTGTGTTTCGATTTATTGCACTATTTTGTTATTGCTTGTTGATCCCTTTCGGTAGATTTTGCACTGTTTTCTTGTGACTTGATGTGTTTTCTTTTTTTATATCTGAAACTGTTGCATCTGAGCCAAGAGTCCTTTGGAAATAATCTTTAATACACTTACGAGGTATTGATAAAATTTACATACATTCTAAATTTACGTACATTCTACCCTTTTAAGAGTTCACTTATGAAATTTTACTAAGTACGTTGTATTGTTATGTTGGGAAGTCCCACAAGTCAGAGTTAAGCGTTTTTTTTAATCAAATATGACTTCATATACATGACTCAAATATCGAGATATCTAATTAGAGATAAACGAGTACTTAGGAGTCGTTTGATAGCTGGTCAGAGTTATGCAGATATTAATAATGTATGAATTAGTTGTGAGTGAATCCATGTATAATTCCATGCGAGTATTAGTTATGGAGGAATTAGTTATATTTGTAAGGGGTCGGTTGGTGTGGGGGATAAAATAAATAACCCTTAGATAAAAAAAAAATCTAAAAATAAAATTTTGATATCTTGATTGGTTGCCATTTTGAGATAACGTATCCCACCATTTATACTGTAACATCTCGCAATTTGAAATAACTAGGAAGAAGCTAATAATTGGAAATAGTCATTTTTGGAAAGAATGAAAATCTGGAAATTTGTTTAAGTTAGGAAAAGTTGAGTTTTGGTCAACTTAAAACGACCATAACTCCTAGCTCAGGATGAGTTAGGTGTACTTCTAGACATGATTGGAAAGATCTTGGAATGATCTTTCCAACGCTGCCGAATTTGCATGATTCCGAGTTCGTATGAGTAAGTTATGCCCTTTTGAAGTTGGGTTGTTGGATTAAGGAAAGTCTAATTCGGATTTTGAAAGGGTAATTTAGTCTTTTCCTTACCTAATTATTCTAATTCGTTTATAGGAGTTTAATTGGGGTAAATTCAGATTTTAGTCAGTTTTAGAAAAGTGAATTTTCACGCTAGGGCTTGGAGAAGAGGAGAAAAGAGGAGAAAGGAGAAGAACGTTCAAGATTCGTCGATTTCGTCAAAGATAGCTTGTGGAATTCGTCGAGGGTGATCCCTACAAGGTATGTGAGATCACATAGCGTTGGGTTAGTTCATCCACGCGCCAATCATGATTCAATTCAGTGAAATATGTGTGATTTGAAAGTAAATCCTTTGAGTTCTTGATGAAATTAGTTTGAATTCTTGTGGGTTGTTTTGTTGAAGTTTCTTGCGATTTGATTCATGTTTCCGGATGTAATTTTAGTTTGAATCTATCATATATTGAGGGTATAAATGATCCTAAGTGTTTGGGGAAAGAACCATTGAAGTTTCAAGGGTTTAGAGTTGAAAAACGGAGAAAAAAAGTCGTCTAACACCTGGGGAAGGGGGTGGGGCGTCCCACCAGCCAGCGCACCCCAAAACAGTCTCTGAATGTGGGGATCTGGGGCGATGCGCCAGCCAGAGCGCCCCAATTTGTTCTTTGAATATTGAGGGTTGGCTCCCCGTGCCTCTCCGAGCGCCAGGGACACCAGTTCTTCCCATTCTTCCCCCATCTTTTCGTACTTGTTCCTTAGCAATGTATCTATGTTTTCTAGTTGATTCCAACACTCTAAGGTACATCTAAACATCATGAAATCATCTATAAACATGAGATCATGAACCTTGAATCCATAATCCAATTCAAGGAAAGTTAGGATCAAAGTCAAGAGAAGTTAAGAATCAAGTTTAGAAGTTAAGAAGCAAGTCAATGCAAAGTTTTTAAAGTTTACAAAACTCTTTAACAAACGTTTCAACTTTGTTTTAAGACTTAAGTTTCAAGTTAAGCAAAGAGTAAAGAGTTGAGTTCATTTCTCAAAAAGCTATAAGGGAACTAAGTATTTCCCAAAGAGTTTATAAATGTTTTTACATTTGAGCAAGAAAAGGGAACATCGATTCCAAGAGAGCTTTTAAGCTAAGTTTGGAGTAATTATCTCAAACCAGAAAGAAGTTTGTTTTTAAAACATATGAGCTAAGTATATTTTTGGGAGTAGTATTGAGCACCGATATAGGGATGCGAGTTCATATTAACTCAAGTCTCCATAAACCATGTAGTCATCATGAGTTGTAAATGATCATACTTTTTAGATGATTCCTTAAGATGCTTTTAGCATAAGCTAGTGGATCCACTAAGTCAAGCGTTCTATATGACGGCAAAGTATAGGACAGTTCTGGCAGCGTGGGCAAGACGTTGTATCACCACTTAGACTCATAGTGGTAGTTATCGATTAGAGAATCTCCAACATAAAATAGATTACCTTATTATATGAGTAAAGTTGAGTTTGTTATTGCTTTTTCTTTAACGAACTAAGTTGCTTTTACTGTTTTACAAAGCTTTTCATATATTGCATGTGTTTCATTGCTTTTTTTTTGGTTAAGTATTTATGAGTTGAGAAGAGCCAAGGTAAGTGTTTCTTTTAGAATCTTTTCAAGCCTTTGTATTGTTTAGCATTCCAACTCGTACATTCAATGTACTGATGCCAGTTGGCCTGCATCGTCTTATGATGCAGACACAGGTAACCAGGATCAACATCCAGCGCCTTGTTGATCAGGTTCAGCACTCGGAGTCAGTTGGTGAGCCTTCTTGCATTTCGGAAGACTCTTTTATCATTTGCTTTCTAGTTTTCAGTTGTTAGGATGATCACAAGTCCTGTCCCGACATTCCTCTTTGTTTTAGAGGCTTCACAGACAGATAGTATTAGTTCTTTAGTCTTATTCATTTCAGTTGTATATGTTTAAGATTTGAGTTGCCATTTTTGACTAAGTTATTATCTTTTAAGTTTTTGCATGAGCTATATCTCTTGTGTTTAAGTCTTCCGATGAGTAAGTAAGTCAGGCCAAGGTTTCGCTTGGGGCTAGCAATGGTTCTCGAGTGCCGGCCATGTCCAGGGTGTAGGCTCGGGGCGTGACATATACCATAGTGATGTGATAAGTTATTCTATATACATGGTGAGATAACTTATCCCAGGATAGCTAATCTTAGGATAATTAATCTTGGGATAACTTGTTCCTAACCAAATGACCCCTAATAGTTATACAAATCACCTTGTATCTTGCATAAAATAATGCATAAATCCCCTCATAATTTATACATGTATTAGTGATATGTTTTTTTTAATTATCAACCAAATGTCGTATTAATTTTATATATGAATAACTTATTTCTTATCTGCTTACCAAAGTTCAAACGTCATATAAGTTATATAAAAAATAATACATAGACAACTTATTTCTTGTTCAACTAATCACGCTCTCATTTATCATTTATTACAAGTAAAGCTGTTATTAAAAATATATTTTTTAAATTAATTATTTTGAATAAGCACGATAATTAAAATAGATCGGGGAAAAAAATAGTTGAATGAAAGGAAAATGTTTGGTGGGGGAGAGAGGGAACATTTTCCTGTGAACCTGATCAAATAATCTCTTACCGTTCTATAACAACAATTAATAGTTCCAACCATAGTTCATTATGGAATTCAAGTTATATAAATTTAAGCGTTTATTTGTGTATAATTAAAATAAAAGAATATATCAGCTGAAGTCAAATTAAAAAATGCATTTATGTGTTACATGTTATGTTATATATATATGTCACTACTAAAGTTATGTACATGTGTATCCCTAAATTTTAACCAATTTATTGTCTTTCAGGTATGATGATGGGATAATGATGTTTGTGCTCCCTAAAGTCTTAAGGGATACTTCAACAAAATTCAAGTATTTAAGGGATGCTTTAACGAGAATGAGATTGAGGTGGTAAATATTTTTTTATTTTTAATTAAAAGTTTTAGTTTGAGTTTTTTTGGGTATGGAGTTGCCTTGATAATGTTTTAGTGATTAGGGATATTCATGATTCGAATTAAATCGGTTATTGGTTAAAATCAAATTAAACCAATTTAATTATTTTTAAATTTTTTAAAATCAAACCAAATCAAAAAAATAATTGTCGGTTTGGTTTGGCATGATTTCATTTATTTTTTAGTTTGAGAGTAATCAATTTTTTTAGGACATACGTATTTCGATAGACACAGACACATAATACATGAGTAATCCACAAGAAAGCTATTGTGGATTCAATTAAGCAATACTTGAGTTGTTATTATACGAACAAAGCAATTCAGTTAAGAGAAAATGTAACTATCTTATGTGAGGTAGGGTAGGTAAAGACTTGAGTAATGAATTTTGACGGACTTGAACTTAGAGTTGTAATAGTTGGGCTAAATTTTAACTGTTGGGTTTGAGAATATGGTAAGGTTAGAGACTTAGTTAATTAAATTTTAACAAAATATTATATTTTATTTAAGAATAATATATAAATAACTATAAATTTTTTATATATATATTTCTCGGTTCGATTTTGTTATTTTTGCGGTTCTTTTTTTTTTAGAACCAAAATCAAATCAAATAGTTACCGTTTTCAAAATTTAAAACCAAACCTAACTAAACCAAATCAAATATCAATTTTTTTAATCGATTTGCGAATTGCGATTCGGTTTAATTTTTTAACCATAACCATGAACAACCCTACATTTTACCCTCTCAATATGTGATTTTTCAATACAAACTTAAATTTAATCGAACTCTAATAAAAATATCAAACACCAACCATCTAATAAAATTATAAATAAATCAATCTCTTCCCATACCAACTACAATCATTTGGAGGTTGATGACCTCAAGTACTAGTATAACACTTCATGTAAACTCCATGCATCCATTTGACCCATAATCAATCTTTACCAGTCAGTTGCCATAAAAAAATAATTAATGATGTAATATTTCACTTCTTATATCATCTCACATTCAGTCCACCAAAATTCTTTGGCATATAAATTTTATCCCATGAGACTAAGTGGGATATATTTTTCATTTTATTTGAAAATTTTTAAGTTTGGATTCGTGCTTAATCATATTTTTTGCAAAGAATATTTAGAATTTAAATATATTTTTCTAAATATTTTTACTTATTTAAAGTAACAAATAAGTAAATCCATTTCCTCCTGCCAAACACACCAACTTCTTTTTAAAATAATTGTATGTTGATTTGTTTCATGAGTTCTAGAAAAAATAAAAACAATATATTAATGAATTCCTCTAATTAAATATAAAACAATACATCACACATACACAAGTTCCACTGTCTACAGGCAACAGTTCTCCATGCCCACCTCTATCAAGGCAGTAAGACAGGGTTGAACAGACACTTTGACCTTTGCCTTATTAGTTTTTTATTTTTTATTCGGTATTCAATATCTAAATTAAAGTCCGCTTAAATTTGGATTGACATCTGTAAGTCCTACATTGGGGACTAGTGTTCCCTAACAAAGGCGATTATATATCTAGAGAGACTTGAACACGAGACTTCTGTTTAACAATGAAAAAATACGTATCACTCTACTACAACCCGAGACCTTTACCCTGTATATTTTGCCAAGTAACATCATCCTTTTTATTTTATTACATCGGGATAGAAAAAAAATTACAAGGCGTAGAATCAAACTTTTACCAACAAAATAAAATTTCAAATAGTTAATAGAGTGAGCTAATAAAATCTGCGCCATATAACATGAATCCTTTCTTGGTCCTAGGTGATCTTTTATCACTACATTTAAATTTTGGTAGACAAAACTTCTCAATACTAAAGATAATATGCCTTCAATAATAATAAAGAAATATTGAAAACACTTTTAAACTTGATGTAAATTATTAGTTTCATTTCTAAACTATTGACAATCTAAAAAATACATCTTTATTTGACTAACTAAACTTAGATACACCCTCAATCTGCCACATGACATAGCAAGTGATCATAAATTTTTGTAAGAACATTTTACTCTTAATAAAAAGCCGAGCGAAGTGTTGAAAATATCCTAAATTTGACAAGAATTTAGAGGTATATTTCACTCATGGTGCAAGATCAGTGGTGTATTTAAGTTCAGTTAATTAAGTAAATGTGTATTTTTAAAACCATTGATAGTTCAAAGATAAAACTAATTATTTACATTAAATTTAGAAATATTTTTAATATTTCTCTTATATAATATTATAGAGATAATAAGCACTTGTAATATTATTGAAATACATAAAAAAAATCTATTATTTTTAGAATTTTTTTGATCATTTTACATTTGTATGAGAAGTATTGGGACAAATCTCTCCACATAAAAAGGACTTTTTAGTCCACTCCAAATGACCAACTCTCAATCAACCACTACATATTAGGATCCTACTATTGAATTAATCTCTCTTTGCTCTAAACACTCCTTGACTTGGATTCTTTTTCGAACTTTGTTAACGTAGAATGTTTTGTGAATCAGATTTGTGTTTATTTATTATAAATATCTTATTTTTAATTACTTTGATATGTTCTTTTTGATTATTTTTACTCATTCAATATTTACTTGTCTATTTTAATAAATGAAGAAGAAATAATTATGTTTTTCATGTTTTATTTTTAGTATTAATTATTTTATTTTTTAAATAATTTTAAAGACATAAGACTAAACATTAATTAATATGACATATTAATCATTTTTTAAAGTTATGTGTAAAGTTCAAAGTGGACAAGTAAAAGTGAATGAAGGGATATATGTTTAATTTGAATTAACACATTAAGTAATAATAATTTGAAAACTAATTGTAGATGTTGAAATTAATTTTATAGCTGAAATTATTACTTATTTGGATTGAGGAAATTTAAAAATGATAATAATTAATTAGTGTCCTTGATAGTTGGTAAGAAGACTGGTATAACTTTTTTAAAAATTAAAATGAGTGAAATGTTCTTAATACTAATTATAAAAAAATATAATTTTTTATATAAATGTAAATAGAGATAATTAAAAGTTATGTTATGGAGGAAGTATTTCATAAAAATATAGGATAAAATAGTACTTTTTTTAATCAAACAAAACATCTTATAACTTATAAGTTGTCTGATTTTGGATAATAATAACTTTAATATTTATCAAACGTGTGAAATTTTTTTATAAAATATTTTAAAATTATGAGTTTAACCAAATACCCTTTTATTCCTATTTCATTTTGTCTCTTATGTTTTAAATTTTTTGATTTTAACATCATTCATATTCCATTAGTTGTAAATATTGTGGCATCTATAAATTGGTAACAAAATAGTTGTTATCTTTGTGTTACTAAAAAATAATAATACTTAAATGAATTGTTATGAATCAATATATTGTAGAATTTGAGTTGTCAAGTTTCAGTTTCCAGTGAACTAGTTATAGAGTTGAAGAGCAGTTCAACAGTGTCTAAAGGCCATTTTACTTCGTACCTTAAGGCGAGAAAGTTAGTTTCCAAGGGTGTGTCTATCATTTAGTCCGAGTTAATGACTCTAGTGTTGAGATACCTCATATGCAGTCAGTTTCAGTAGTAAGAGAGTTTCCAGAAGTCTTTCCAGATGATCTTCCCGGAGTCCTTCCTGAGAGAGAAATAGACTTCGGTATAGACCTTCTTCCAGATACCCGTCCTATCTCTATTCCGCCATACAAAATGGCTCCAGCAGGGTTGAAATAGTTAAAAGAGCAGTTGAAAGATCTTTTAGAGAAAGGTTTCATTCGATCAAGTAACTCACATTGGGGCGCTCTTGTCCCATTTGTAAGAAAAGAAGATGGTTCCCTTAGGATGTGTATAGATTACTGTCAGTTGAACAAGGTTACCATCAAGAATAAATATCCTCTTCTGAGAATTTATGATCTTTTCGATGAGCTTCAGGGTTCTTCGTATTTCTCAAAGATAGACCTCAGATTAGGTTATTATCAGTTGAAAGTAAGGGAATGTGATATTCTAAAGATAGCGTTCAGGACCCGTTATGGTCATTATGAGTTTCTGATCATGTCGTTCGGTTTAACTAATACACCTACATCGTTCATGGACCTTATGAATAGAGTATTAAGCCTTATTTATATATGTTTGTTATCGTCTTCATTGATGACATACTAATCTATTCAAGGAATGAAGAAAATCATGCTAGTCATCTCAGAACAGTTCTCTAGACTTTAAAAGATAGAGAGTTGTATGCCAAGTTCTCTAAGTGTGATTTTTGGTTTGAGTCTGTGGCATTCTTAGGCCACATTGTGTCTGGAGAGGGAATTAAAGTTGATACTCAGAAAATAGAGGTAGTACAGAATTGGCCTAGACCCACATCTCCAACTGATATTAAGAGTTTCTTAGAGTTGGCTGGATATTATAGAAGGGTCGTCGAGGGATTTTCATCTATTTCATATCCTTTGACCAAGTTGACTCAGAAAATAGTGAAGTTTCAATGGTCTGAAGCTTGTGAGAAAAACTTTTAGGAATTGAAGAAGAGGTTGACTATTGCCCCAGTTTTGACCTTGCCGGAAAGTACTCAAGATTTTGTGGTGTATTGTGATGCATCTAGAGTTGGTTTGGTTTGGGTATTAATGCAGAATGACAAGGTTATAAGTTATGCCTCCAGACAGTTGAAAGTTCATGAGAAGAATTACCCAACCCATGATCTAGAGTTGGCTGCCGTAGTATTTTCTTTGAAAATATGACGTCATTATCTCTATGGTGTTCATGTAGATGTGTTCACCGATTGTAAGAGTCTTCAGTATGTGTTCAGTTAGAAAGAGCTTAATCTTAGACAGAGAAGGTGGTTAGAGTTACTCAAGGATTATGACATGAGAATTCTTTATCACCCAGGTAAGGCTAATGTTGTTGTTGATGCCTTGAGTAGATTATCTATGGGTAGTATCACCCATTTTGAGGAAGATAAGATAGAGTTAGCAAAAGAGGTGCATAGACTTACACGGCTAGGAGTTCGACTAATGAATTCCACAGAAGAAGGAGTAGTGGTGATGAATGGGGCTGAATCATCATTAGTGTCAGAAGTAAAAGAGAAGCAAGACTAAGATCATTTATTGCTTGAATTAAAGGTAAGCGTTCATAAGCAAAAAGTGATGGCTTTTGAACAATGGGGAGATAGTGTTTTGAGGTACCAAGGTGGATTGTGTGATTGATTTCAAGGGTAATTGGGAAGATCACCTACCTCTCATTGAGTTGCTTACAACAATAGTTACCACTCTAGCATCCAAATGACTCTTTATGAAACTCTTTATGGGAGAAGATGCATATCTCATATTGGATGGTTTGAAGTTGGTGAAACAGGATTGATGGAACCAGATTTAGTTCATCAAGTTCAAGAAAGGTTGAAAACAGCGTAGAGTCGTCAGAAATCCTACACTAATATTAGGAGAAGGGAGTTAGAGTTTGAAGTAAATGATTGGGTCTACTTGAAAGTATCACCCATGAAAGGTATTATGATATTTGGTAAGAAGGGGAAACTTAGCCCCCTGGTATATTAGTCCTGACCGGATATCAAAAAGGGTTGGAAAGGTAGCTTATGAGTTAGAGCTGCCACAAGAGTTAGCAACAGTCCATCCGGTGTTCCACATCTCCATGTTGAAGAAGTGCATGGGAGATCCTTCACTTATCATACTAACCGAAGATATTGGTATCAAGGATAACTTATCTTATGAAGAGATTCCTGTTCAGATTCTAGATTGCCAAGTTCGCAAGTTGAGGAACAAAGAAGTAGCATCAGTCAAAGTTCTATGGAGAAATCAGTTTGTTGAGGAAGCTACTTGGAAAGCTGAGAAAGATATGAAAAAGAGATATCCACATCTCTTCGTATCTAGAGAAGTTCCAAATTAAGTTACTAATCCTTTTCTTGGCTTTTATTTATAAGATTAGCATGTTGTAATTGCATTGCTTGTTGGGTGTTTGAGCTGAATGTTAAATGTTACACCCTTAGCCTACTAAGAGTAATCTCATTCGAGAACGAATGTTCCCAAGGGGGAGATATTGTAACATCTCGCAAATTTAAAGAACTAGAAAGAGCTAGAATTAGAAAGAGTTGTTTTTGGAAATAATGAAAATCTGGAAAATTGGTTAAATTACGTTAAGTTTGAGTTTTTGGTCAACTTCAAATGACCATAACTCCTAGCTCAGGATGAGTTAGGTGTACTTCCAGGTATGGTTGGAAAGTTCTTGGAATAATCTTTCCAACGCTGCTAAGTTTACGCGATTCCGAGTTTGTATGAGTGAGATATGCCCTTTGGAAGTTGGGTTGTTAAAATAAGGAAATGTCCAATCCAGATTTTTAAAGGGTGTTTTGGTCTTTTTCATACCCTATTATTTTAATTCATTTTCGGTGAATTAATTAAGGGTCAAAACTGAATTGGTTCAGTTTAGGCAATTGGAGATTTACGCTAGGATTTTTGGAGAAAGAACGCAAGAGAAGAAAGAGCAAAGTTCGTCGTTCTTGAAGGTTTAGCTTGTGGATTTGGACAAGGGTTGATCCTTAAAGAGGTATGTGAGTCTTTCATAGCGTTGGGTTCATTCACCCACGCACCAATCACGTTTATTTCAGCGAAGTTTGTTCTATAAAGTTGAAAGTTAATGAATCTTGAATGTTGTTCTTGAAATTGACCTTCGTTCTTGAGTTAGGTTGAGATTGAGGAGCTCTTTGAGGTTAACATGTTGTTTCCTTGGGTTGTTTGAGTTTGATTCGTGTGTATACATACTACGTATCTGAATCAAAAGAGAACTTGAGAATAGTAGTCGAGTTTTAGGTGAATTGGGGCTGGAAAACAAAGAAGGAAAAAGTCTGACGCGGACCTGTTCCTCAGAATTGAAAATTTGTTCTTCACGTCGCGGAGCGGTCTCAGACCGTTCTACCTCAAAAATTTTTTTTGCGACCAAATATTTAATTCACCTTCGCGTCGCGGAGCAGTTTTCCAGTAGTGATTTCTTGATCGTTTCTCATGATTAACTATCTAAAATCATTCCTAAACATCATGAGATCTTTCCTATCACAAATCATGATCCTTGAATCCATAAATTCAATTCAAGGAAAGTTAAGAGTCAAGTCAAGAGATGTTAAGAGTCAAGTCAAGATAAGTTAATAGTCAAGTCAAGAGAAGTCAAGAGTTAAGTTAAGAGAAGTTCATAAAGTTTTCCAAAAGTCTTTTACAAATGTTTTAAATTTGTTTTAAGACTTGAGTTTTGAGTTGAGTAAAGAGTAAAGTTTGAAGTTCATGTCTTCAAAAGAGTATATCGGGACTATGTATTCCCAAAGAGTAAAATATTTTCACATTTAAAGAAGAAAGGAAACCGTGATTTCCAAAAGAGCCTTTGAGCTAGTTTTCAGTTAAAGAGTAAATGTTTTCACATTTAAAGAAGAAAGGAAACCTTGATTTCCAAAAGAGCCTTTGAGCTAGTTTTCAGTTAAAGAGTAAATGTTTTCACATTTGAGGAAGAAAGAAAACTGAGATTTCCAAGAGAGCTTTTAAGCTAAGTTTTTGAGTAATTATTTCAAACCAAAGAAAGAGTTTTGTTTTTACAAATATAGGAGCTAAAGTATATTTTGGGAGTAGTATTGAGCACCGATATGGGGACGAGTTTGAGTTCAGATAACTCACGTCTCCATAAACTATGTAGCCATCATGGGTAGTAAAGGATCATACTTTTTAGATGACTCCTTAAGATGCTTTTAGCATAAGCTAGTGGATCCACTAAGTTAAGTAGTTCTATATGACGGCAAAGTATAGGACAGTTCTGGCAGCGTGGGCAAGACGTTGTATAACCACTTAGGCTCATAGTGGTGGTTGTCGGTTAGATAAACTCCTACAGAAACTATATTACTTTATTATATGAGTAAAGTTGAGTTTGTTATTTTATTTCCTTTAACGAACTAAGTTGTTTTAACTATTTTTTTTATAAGCTTTCTAAATATTGCATATGTTTTATTGCTTTATAATGAGTTAAGTTATTCAGGAGTTGAGTAAAACTAAGGTAAGTGTTCCTTTCAGATTCTTTTCAAGCTTAAGTTGTGTTTAGCATTCCAACTCGCATACTCGTACATTCAATGTACATATGCCAGTTGGCCTGCATCGTCTTATGATGTAGACGCAGGTAACCAGGATCAACATCCAGCGCATCGTTGATCAGGTTGACACTTAGAGTCAGTTGGTGAGCCTCCTTGCTTTCCGGAGAGCTCTTTTTTCATTTGCTTCAGTAGTTTCAGTTGTTAGGATGATCGTGGGTCTTGTCTCGACATCCATCTCAGTTATTAGAGGCTTCATAGATAGACAGTTAGCAGTCAATTGTCTTTACATTGTTATTTATTATGTATTAAGACTTGAGTTGTCATTTTGGCTAAGTTGAATGTTTTATCTTTAAAAACGTTCTAAGTTATCTTTTAAATAGTTGAGTAAGTGCATTTTAATCCTTGTATTAATGCTTTAAGTCTTCCGTTGAGTAAGTAAGCCAGGCCAAGGGTTCGCTTGGGGCCAACAATGGTTCTCGAGTGCTGGCCACGTCCAGGGTTTAAACTTGGGGTGTGACAATATGATTTCTTTTTCTCTCTCCATCTGATATAAATCAAACAAGTAAGCCAAGTAATACAATTCACTAATCATTTTATCGATTCAACTACGTACATAACACTACGTTCATAAGCTCGGTCGAATTGTATTGTCTGGACCGTAAGCGAAAAAGAGACAAACTCTCAGACTGAAGAAGCGGTGACTATCATTGCTAAAGTCCAACATTACGAACAACCTCAAACTGGTGGTCCAATTCAAGCTGAATCAGTAGAGATTGAAGCCAAGCTTAAAAAGACGACTCAAGAAACTCAAATTGTGGAATAGCAACTTATGAGTTATTCCATTAACCACATGTTTTCTTTTTGTTTTAATTTGAAATATGATTAATTCATATACATATTTTAAAAAAATCATTTTAAATAAATAGCATACTTTATAAAAACAAAGTAATTTTATACTAAAAAGCATATTTTTTCATGGGATGTCTATTATATCCCATTCAAAGTCCCATAGACCCACACACTTGTATAATATAAGGTATATAATGATTGCACGAATATAAGACCAACCCATCATTGCCTTTTATAACATGGTTGATATCTTTGCCATCCTCTTTCTACTAATTTCCCATAAATAAAATCCACAAAAAACATTTTTTTTATATAAATCATAGTACTATTAATTTCTATGTTTCAAAATAAATAGTACTATTATCTTATCTTTTTTACACTTACTAAAAAAACAATAAATATTCATATAAATTATTTTATAAGAATGTGCAAAATTCAAATTCAACAAGTAAAAGTGAATAAATAAAATATAAATAATTATTTGAGATATTTTTTTTATTAAAATGATAGTACTTATTTTGGTATGAAAAAAATATTATCTTAATAAAATACCCCCTCTAATATCCATATTTTAATTTGTTTGAATAATACTTTTTTTTAAATGAAAGAAATATTATCTTAATATAGCATCTCCTCTATTTATTTTTTTAAGTAAAGTCATACTTATTTTGGGACAAAAATATTAATGACATACCCCCTATAATAGCTATGTTTCTTTGTTGTTAAAATGACACTTAATTCAGAATATATATTTTTTAATCTAATATAATACCCCATACAATATTCATTTTTCTTTAAAAACGTTACTTATTTTGAGACAGATGAGACTCAAATATTAATAAAATATCCTCAATAATAGCCATAATTTTTGTTAAAATGATATTTTTTTTAGAACAAAAGAAATATAATCTCAATAAAATATTTTTAATATTCTTTTTTTTTTAATATTTATTTTGGGACGGAGATCTTAATAAAATACCCTCAATAATAGCCGATTTTTTTTGTTGTTGTTAAAATGACACTTATTTCGGGACAGAGAGATATTAATAAAATACCTTCAATAATAGTTGATTTTTTGTTGTTGTTAAATGACACTTATTTCGGGACGAAGAGATCTTAATAAAATACCCTCAATAATAGCCCTTTTTTTTGTTGTCAAAATAACACTTTTTTCGGGACGGAGATACTGATAAAATACCCTCAATAATAGCTGAATTTCTTTTTATTAAAACGACACTTATTTCGGGACGGAGATATTGATAAAATGCCCCTCTAAAATCTTCTTTATATCATCTTTCTCATCAACCTCAGTTTAAAACCCTAAAACCTCTTTTTGTTTAAGGTGGAAAAAAAACATCACCATGGATTCATATGAAGCAACAAAAACAGTTTTATCAAGAATTGAAAGTTTGGATCCAGAAAATGCATCAAAAATCATGTGTTATTTACTTACACAAGATCAAGGTGATAAGGAGATGATAAGATTAGCATTTGGTCCAGAAAATCTGTTAATTTCTATTATAAATCAAACAAAAACTCGTTTAGGACTTTTATCAAACAGTTCATCTGCACCTACAACACCTTCATCTTCTTCCCATTTTGGTTCCAATAAACTCAACCCATTTCCTCAGTCTTCACCTAGAATCATGATTCCGAACAATGGGTTTCAATCTTCACCTGTTTCTTCTCCATGGTCAGGTGGGTCACCGCCAGTTTTTTCAAGAAGTCCTAGACCCGTGTCGTATGCTGCTGTTGTGAATGGTTCTGGTTATGAAGAACAGTTGTTTGACCCGGTTATGAGTCCGAGTGGAAGAAGTGATTCAATGGGTATGGGTTTTTGTGAGGAAAATCAAGAAAAACAGTTACATCGTAGGAGTTGTTCAGTGAATGATGTTTTTCTTGGTGGTGGGGGTGGTGGGTGTGATGAAAATGGTGGGTTTGGTTGGAGGCCTTGCATGTATTATGCTAAAGGGTTTTGTAAGAATGGGAATAGTTGTAAGTTTATGCATGGTGGATTTGGTGATTCAACAGATGAATCTTCTGGGAATGTTGAGTGTTTTGATGAGATTATGCGTGTGAAAGCGCTACAGCAACAGAGATTTGCTGCTGCTTCTCAGTTTATGGCTTCTGGAGGTCGTCATCCTTTTGGTTTCAACAGATGCATGAGTGTTTACAATGATAATCAAAGGTAGCTTTAATTGAGTAAAGATTGTTTTTTTTTTGCTTGTGTTTGGTTGTATTTTGAATAAAGTTGTTGTCTTTGGTGTTTTCTTGAATCTGGGTTTTTGGGTCTAGCTTGACCACTTTTGATGTTGAAAATTTGAGCTTTTGAAGTTGTCGTTTGGAAATGCATTTTAGTTGGAAAAAGTTTGAAGTTTTGAGTGGAAGTTTCGTAAACCCAAAAACTGATGTGAGCAAGTTTATGGGAACTTGAAAATATTTGATGAAAATCAAAATCTGATCTAATTTCATGGCCAAACAGATATTTGAAGATACAATTCTCAAAATCTATGGCCAAATGCTAGCTTAGTGTGTCTACTGTCTAATGGTTTGTTAAAATACTAAGCCTTATGATCTCTGGGAGGTTAAGTATTTGAACTGAGTTGATGAAAAAAGTTTCACCTTTTTAGTTGAAATTTTAGATTTTTGGGGCTAGCTGGTTGCATTGGGGTGATATTTTCTTGTGTTGTTTTGATTTGGAAGAAAGTTATCTACTTTAGTGTGTTCTTGAAACTGGATTTTTGGGTGTTGCATTGTTTTGATTCTGCCATTTTTAGCATAGTGTACGAACTATTTTTCAGTTTGGTTAGAGATTGTATGTCAGTTTATAGGCATGAGGTTTTGTGAATTCCTAGTTTTAGGTGGCCCTGATTTGTCCCAAAAGGCAAGTTACCAAGTATTGAATGAAATGTCTTGGACATTGTCAAATGTGTGTTGAGGATTAGTATGCATGATCCCATCTAGTTTGTGATTGAGACTTTAGATTTTTTTATAAAAATGTTTCCATGTAAATTTGTGACGGATTCTGGATGTAATGATGACATTCTGATGCTTTATAGTCTATTTACTTGCTCCATGTTGTGTGAGCCTGTGCTGTTCTTTTAGGTAGGCTAGAAAGAACTCCTGGTTTTGTTATATACTGGTTAGATTTTGGGTTGGGACATTATTGAGGTTGAGATATTGAACGTTGGCTATGCCTTCTTAGTTACTGTCATTTTTATGGTCTGAATTGCAGATCGGCTGCAGCAGCATTAATGATGAGTGATGAGTTCCACAAACATGGTCGATCCTTACCAGACAGAAATGAATTTTCAGCAATGGCGCTGGTTGGAAATTCGAGTTCTTGTTTGAGACAAATTTACTTGACATTTCCTGCTGATAGCACATTCAAGGAGGAGGATGTGTCTAATTACTTCAGGTTTGTGCTTCTTCTTGTATTTGATCAATGAAAATCAAGTTGAATGAAGAATTAACTTTAGGTGGCCCTTGATTTGTTTTGAAGTATGTACGGGCCAGTGCAAGATGTTAGAATTCCATATCAGCAGAAGCGGATGTTTGGATTTGTTACATTCATCTACCCCGAAACTGTGAAGCTTATTTTGGCCAAGGGGAACCCTCATTTTGTGTGTGATTCTCGTGTGCTCGTTAAACCATACAAAGAAAAGGGAAAAATCCCAGACAAGTATGGAATCATCATCATTATCTTCTGTTTTGATTGATTTCTGATATATATGTCTTGCATGACTAATATTCCATTCTCAATTGAATTGAAGGAAGCAATTTCATCTACAGCAGCAGCCTATTGATAGAGAAGAGCTCTCAGCATGTTTAAGTCCCTCAGGGATTGAGTCTAGGGAGCTATATGACATTCCCTTTGGTGAGAATACAAGCTAGATTACTTTTTTTCTTCCAATTGTACGATTGAGACACTTGAAAAGTGTCTTTTATGTGCAGGAGGAAGGATGTTTTATAATCCGCATGAGATGATGTTGAGAAGAAAAATGGAGCAGGATGCTGAACTGCAGCAAGCGATTGAGTTTCAAGGTAGAAGGTTAATGAATTTGCAACTGATGAAGAACCACCATCACAATAGTCACTTCCATCCCAGCGTCGTCTCTCCAGGTGTTCCATTTGCCTCCCAGATGCAAACTCAGTTTCAAAACCATCAGGGTTTTGTTTGTTCGTCTAATGGCATCAACCAAGAAGCCTTAGCAGGTAAACACTTGGAACAAACACTTCTTCGTTTTCTTTGTTTTTTTTTTTAATTATAAAGTATTGATTGTTTTTTTTTTCTCCGGCAGAAAATAATGGTGTCCAGGAACCCATTAAACCCCTAGCTAATGCAGCTGATGAGAATCAGGAGATGCCACATACAAATAGCAGAAATGGCAGTTGCAGCAAGGAGCAGGCCTCAAATACTGAGGACTCCGATCATCAAGATAGGTACTAAACATCAAATTTCTTTGATGAAACTCTTAAGGTTTATCAAAGTGAAGTTTTCAGTTATGTTGCTATATTTTGAAGCCTTCTCAATTAGTTTTCTCATCGAAGATGCTCAAAGTATGATGGCATTGTTTCTTTGCTATGTAGTGTGTTTTGGTTCAATTCTCTTGTTATTATCTCGGATTCTTTCTAATGTGTCTGAAATTTCTTTGTCCTTGAAGCAGCTTTGACCACAACCTTCCTGATAATCTATTTGCTTCTCCTACAAAATCGGCTGCAGAACAACATGTTGCGTTTTCAACTGATTCAGCCGCAGCTGATGTTAGTTCGGCAATAACAATGCCTGCTACTACTACTACTGCTAACAATATCCCTATGCTTCCCACCACTTCTGCCTTCAACATGGCTTCTCTCAAATCATGTTACTTTCAGGTTCCAAGGTATAGTACTTAACAATAGCTATGTTCTTCTCTTACTTGGTTTCAATAGAGCACTTAATGTGAGTTTAACATTGATCAGGTTTACATCTGGCCAAGAAGCCACTGAAACTTAAGCGTTCCAGTTGATCTTCGTTAGTGAGGAAGGGGATAAACTCGGTAAAATATCTTGTAAATTAGATTCGCTTTCATCTTTCTTATCTATAAATAAATATACTCAACAAGATTCTCATTGTGTTTGTTTATGCAGAAAGGTTGGTAGCATCATTACATACAAGTAGTAAAAGCCCTCTAGCTGTATAGCCAAAACACAACAGAAGAAAAGATTTGTAAGGAAGATCTCCTCAAGATTATTGCCATCATCAATACCATACTACTTACAACAAAATACATAATGCATAGGTAAATGACAGATGAACTGATTTATGGGAAATGGGGTCCCTCTCTTTGTTTATTTTTGTACCCTCTTTGTAGTTTGTGTGCTGGACCACACCGAACACAATACCATAACAAAGGCTAGTAATAGTAGTAGTATCCATTAGATATTGTAGTACCTTTTTCTTTCACTGCCTTCTTAATCATAACTTGCTGTCATGTAAAATTTTGATGTAGAAAAATGATAAATCTTTTAGATTTGCCTTATGATGAAAAAATTCAAAGTCTTTTAGATTACCATGTTTCTACTAAATGAGTATATTGATTTAGCTAGTCAGCAATTAAAAATCTGTTGCAGCCACTTGATTGAATGAGGGATCCAAAAGGCAAGACTTGGTAAAGATCTCCCTTTTTTTCACCTCCATTCGTTGTTTCAATTTGTTTGTCCTACTTTGAATGTGTCTTTTCTTTTCAAGACAAATAAATTGAAGCGTAGAAGATTACATTTTTTTCATCTTTCATCATTCATAATGAGTAGAGGGTGGGGGGTTAAAAAATAAAGTTTTTTTTTTATGCATTTAAAGGTAACTTTAGAGGACTATTTTGTCTCATTTTGTGGTGTTTCCTTTATGTGGACATGAAAGGTGAAGGGCCATATAATCACATGGCTACTGACACCATTTGAAGGTACCCACCCCACCCACATCACCATAAGGCAGGCTCCTTCCACTTTGAGTACCCCATAGACTTATTCAAACTTGAATATATGTTTGGCTTTATGTTTTTATGGGTACTGATGTCCTTTCTGTTTTGTCATTCTTAACTTTAATCTACTGTCCACATGTGCCCCCAAATTTGCTCCTTTTCCCAACAACTATTCACTACTCCCTCCATTTGATTATTATTTTGAATTGGTCGAGAGCTATGAGGTCTCATGTTCTAATTTCAACGAAGATAGAAATACTAATTGATTTCGTTTCAATCTGTTCTATCTTGATTGACAATGGTGGGAGGTTGTAGAATTTTCATAAAATTAGTCTAGGCATGAGAAAAGAAAACTGACTTTGGTTACTATGATCATATTAGTTGTAATTAATATGTAAAAAAATGTATTTTAAAATCTAAGTCATAGTTTTTATAGTTTGATTCTCGAGAAATGAAATGTGACAAGTAAGAACAAGGGGGTTAGATAAGTAGAAATAATGAATGATATTCAAGCTGGTTTGTGTGCAATTCGATTATTTTATTGAATATTTGTGACCTTTTACTAACATTGATAGTGTTAGTATTGGACAAATAAAAAGAAATCACTTTATATTCTATGTCTAGTTTGATTGTTAAACTCCAAGCTCTCATGGTTTTCATCCTTTAATATCAATGAATAGTTCTTCTCACTAACATTGTATTCTTTTTAGAAAAAATTAGTTAAAGTCTTTGATTCTCGAGAAGCGAAATGTAACAAGTAAAAATAAGAGAGTTAGATAAGTAAAAACAACGAGTGGTATTCGAGCTAGTTCGTGTTCAATTCGATCATTTTATTGGGTATTTGTTACCTTCTACTAGTATTGATAATGTTAATATTGGACATATAAAAAGAAATCACCTTAAAATATATCTTCTCACCAACACTATACTCTCTTTATCTCAAATTATAAAAGTATCTATTGTTTTTTTTTTATTTACACGCTTCTTAAAAAATATTAATTAGGAGAAATTTTCAATATTTTATTTTTATTTATATCTTTAAAAAAGAAAGGAGAATTCAGCTTAAGATTATTCACCAAGTTCAATGAGTTCAAGAAAATGGATTGTGTAGTCAACTAATAATATGCATGTAATCTTAGCTTATAATATAATATTATTTTTGTGGAAAAAAAGAAGAAGAAAAAGGACTTTATTAGTGGCATATGTTTATGATTTTTTTTAAAAAAAAATATTTTTTGTCAAGTCCTATATTTCTTATCAAGAATAAATGCACTTTTTCTATCTTATTTTAATTGTTGTTTAAACCTTTTTGATACTTAATAAAAAAAATAAGATCTAATTTATCGAGTGGGTCAATACAAAATATTAACCATACGCGCCTTACGCTTAATGCCACGTAGGATAACAAGTCATCTTAACCATATGTAAAACTACATATTGCTACTGATTTTAACATTCACTGCACAGTTAAAACAATGATACCACACGCATAGCGCATGCTTGTCATACTTCCTATTCTACCCCTAATCAAACTAAAGAATTACACTCTCTACTACCTTAACTTAGATTAAACACAAGGGTAAAAATGTCATTTTCAATCAACTAGCTTAAACTTCAAAATTCTTATAAGATCATTAGATAAGACTCAAATCAAAGTTCCATCAAGTTGTTACACTTAATATTTCAAAATTCTCAAATGGCTATTTCTTCCAAATTTATTGGTATTCTTCTGATCGTCATCCTTATCTCTTTTCCATCGAAAATGAAAAGTGAATATGAAAATAATAATACTACAACGAAATGTGGTTCAAATAGTGATCGACAAGGATGTACAAACAATAAAATATGAGGCATTAAAGTTGAAACTTAGGTTTTGGAGCTAGGAATAATTGTGCACTCAGTAGTGATAGGATTATCCATGGGTGCATCTGATAATCCATGTACAATTACGCCATTAGTAGCTGCTATAAGTTTCCATCAACTTTTTGAAGGAATGGGTCTAGGAGGTTGCATCCTCCAGGTATATATTTATGATCGATTGCGTATATACAACAATAATAACTATGTCTCAGTTTTGTTCTAATTTTTTTTTATTTTTTCGCGTTTAGGCGAACTATGGTATGAGGATGAAATCAATGTTGGTGTTATTTTTCTCAATAACAACACCATTTGGTATAGTACTTGGAATTGGATTATCAAATGTGTATAGTGATAATAGTCCAACATCACTCATAGTTGTGGGATTGTTGAATGCATGTTCAGCTGGTTTATTGAATTATATGGCACTTGTGGATCTTCTTGCATATGATTTTATGGGTACCAAATTGCAAAATAATATGAAGCTTCAATCATGGGCTTTTATTAGGTACTGGTGGAATGTCTGTCATAGCTAGCTATATGGGCCTAAATTATTATTATTTTCAAGGGCAAACTACATAAATCCCACTAGTTTATGTCTTAATTACTAAGATTCTCAATAGTTTCAAATATTACTTTCTCTACCATATTTCATGCTTAGGATACATGGGTTTGAATCCGTGAGATACATGTATTTGCCGAATTTTAAAACTGAGATACATATTTTATATGTTTAAATTAATTAGTTGTAACTGATTTCCTCAATTAGAGGAGTAATTGAGGATTTTCAGATTACATGGACAATTAATTCTAGAAATTTAAATTAATCAAATCCCTTAATATAAG
Organism: Solanum piurae; assembly: GCA_029582685.1. Lineage (NCBI taxonomy): Eukaryota > Viridiplantae > Streptophyta > Magnoliopsida > Solanales > Solanaceae > Solanum > Solanum piurae. The sequence goes on along the minus strand of JAJOOO010004163.1, from coordinate 3,131 downwards.
GCGGAAACCAATGAGTGTATATATGTTTAATTAATTTTATTTTATTATTCTTTGAAATAATAAATTCATCAATATTATTAATAAAAGACGAAAACATGTATATCTGGTCATTTAACTTGATTAATATCATTTTATTACTCTTAAAATAATAAATTCATTAATTTTATATCTCTATTATCAATATATGAAGTATCCAACAAACTATACACTTAGATACATGAGTATCATATAAGTACATTCATATGTATCATAGAAGTATCTAATATCAATTTCGTGTTTATATTATATGTGCCTAGTATTAACTTAATGTATCTATTTATATGACCTAATATTAATTTCATGTATTTGTTTGTATGATCTAATTTTAATTTCATGTATCTTTTATATGTATCTAGTATTAATTTGATGTATCAAGTATCAATTTCATACATTATATTCAAAAAGATGTATCTCGGATGCATAGTAAGCATATACATATAATTATGTGTATCTAAATATGTAATGTAATTGAAACGCACAAATTTGGCATCTGAAATTATTTCTCATAGATACATATATTTGTAACTCCGATACATGGAGTCTTAACTAGATATATATACACATGATATGTATTCAACATTGTTGCACTTGATGTGTATCTAATGATGTATTTGTTCTGTTAATTAAAGCTTGGCAAAATTCTTCCATCTTGATTAGGTCATTCCTATATTTAGATCTATTCTCGACTTAAATGTTGGCAGATGAAAAGTCAGTCCCTGCAATGAGAAATTCATGAATGAAAATAAACAAATAAAAGTTGTTTAATTTAGTATAGTCTTGTTAATGTGCAGTACCTTTAACAAGAATCATCCGATTTTGAGAATGTCCAGCCACAAAAGTGTTTGAAAAACAACAAAATTAAAAAATATAAAACATAATTTGTAAAACTATTTAAATTTGAATTTCAGAGCATTATGAACTTTAACTTAGATACAAAACCAAGATAAATGAGAATAATAAAACAATAGAAACAAACCTATATGTATAATGTTAATTTGAACATGCAAACATGTATTAAGAGGATGAAGGAAGAAAGAGAGAGAAGATGGAGGAATAAAGAGGGCTAGGTGGGGGAACGACAGATGAAATGAAGAGGGAGAAGAAATTGGGGTGGGGGGCAATTACGGATGGAAGAAAGAGGGAGTTAAAAAAAGGGTTGGTGGACTTTTGAGGGGTGGGGGATTTGAATTGTTAATGAACCATTAATTAAGGAGTTTAAATTTAAGATAATTATGAAATATCATATTTAAGGGATTTGTGTATCTGATTAAATATTTCAAAATATATGATATAAATATTAAAAGTGATAGTATGTGTAATTGTTTTAAACTAGAGGTAAATATAGTATATATGGTAGGAATGTATGCGTAGTTAGATAGTTTTTCCTATTTTGAACCCATTTTTATACGATTAGTGATGCGTGCAATACATCTAACTACCATATATATGGCTATATGGGCATGAAATTACATTTTAGTTTTATTTCCATCATCAATGTGTAGTTATGAGTAGTGGAAATAATGTGTAATTTCTTTTTTTGATTCATTTTAAATTCATGTTTCCAAATTAAATATCTAAATTCACTTTCTTTGTTGAAGCTAAATTGATTTGAGGTGTTTTTGAGCCTTGAACTAGGATAATTTCAAACTAGAATGATGTAGACCTCCGCATATGTAGTGGCCAAGCAACAAATTCATTGTTCTTGCAAGTCATGGTATTGATCGCGGGAAGGACAACATCTTCACAACTCGAATGATCAGAAAGTTTCATAAGTAAATCAATTAATCTAGGGATAATTTCAGAGACCTCCCCTCAGATTTGATTACATAACAATAACCTTCCCTGTGATTTGAGATATTACATTCATCTCTCTTATTGTGATATTTTTGTAACAAAACTATTTTAAATGATATATTTTCCATAATTTACCGAAACTACCCTTATTTGCCATCTTTTATTATACTCTGCTTTTAAAATATAAATCTCCTCTCAAAGTTTTTAAAACCGAAGAAAACTTCAAGCAACAATCATCTTTGTGTGTAGCAAATCAGTGTAATTCCTGCATAAAGCATTCTTTTTTCTTCCTGTAAACTTTTGCTAATAAGAAATAATGATTAATATATAAATTTCATATCTCGTATTGGTTCATAAGCAAAATCACAAGGGAGATTAATATTATTAAGCCAAACCTGAGGGGATATCTATGAAATTATCTCATCAATCTATTATCAATTCGGCCAGTAACCTCCAAGAACTCTAATAATACATATTGAGTATATCTTGAAGAACCCTACAAAATTTTGATATCTACATGTTCTTCTATCTTGGATATTAAAATGTTAATTTTATTTTTAATAGTTGGTCCACCAAAAATCACAACTTATGCTATCGTATCACGTGACACATCTCACTTGACCTCATCTTATTCTCCCTTTTTTGTTATATTTCTCCGCGTGGTTATTTTGAATTTAAGTTCTCCACTCACGTTCTTGCTTTTTTGTTTTAATTTTTTTTTTTTTTTTTTACATTGATTTTCATTCTTATTTTCTCTTCTTCATGCTATCCTTTTCTATGTTGTCCTTCATTTTTTTTCTAGGGATCGTTTTCTAATTTTTGGCTTTTAGCAACGTTTATTCTTATTTTTGCCTTAAGCAACAACTGACAAAAAAAAATTTCCCCTAAATTTAACTGGAAGCAAGGACTACAATTCTGAAAATATTTTACCAAAAGTGATTAGACCAAAAACTTCAAGAACTTAATGAAATTTTCTATCAGCTCCAATTTATGTTAACATTGAATACAAAATTTGCATCTTTAGTAAAAATTATATCAAATTTGAAGATGCTTACTACCTCAAGAATTTGTTTACTCTGCTTTTTATATTTTTATTTACAATATTATAATAATCTTCTTTTCATGTGTATTCCAAAGGAAAACATCTATTTTATGTCTTCAAATATATTATGCTTACAATAGAACTAGTCATTATTATGTGTTTATAGTTTATAGCTATGTATGCAAAGAGTTAGTATTCATTATATAATATATAACTACATGAAAAATTCTTAGCTAATAGAATATTAGTAATTTGT
>JAJOOO010004162.1:0-27948 GCA_029582685.1 Solanum piurae | reverse complement strand
CAATAAATCTTGGGTTTGTAACCCTAGTTGAACCTTGCTAACTGAAATTCAAATGTAGGGCGTGAGGAAGAACTCATTCATTCACTATGATAGCCTTAAATAACTTAGTAACGAATCTAGAAGAAAAGTTTTGGCAGATGAACCCTAGCCTTGATGTTTCTTGAAGTTTTACATCGTAGGAATTTAAGAGTGAATAAGAGGATTGAATGATGAAAAATTAATTTTCCACATGTTTAGGGCCATTCAGATAACTTCCTAAAGGATTTTAGGACAAAAAACCCTTAAAAGTTAAATAATAAGGGCTGAAAGTCAAAATTTTATTTCAGTAGACAGTGAGGTCCGTATTTACTCCATGTCGCAGAGTCATCATGGAGCTTCTGCCATGTTAAAGTGTCTCTAGTGTATAAGTTATAACTTTTTACTCTGAACTCAGATTAACGCAAACTTTGTGGCGTAGGAAAGAAAATGTATAGACCCTTAATTTGATAGGTTATGGTCACCTAACTCTTCATATTCTAAGGGATATGGTCGTTTGAAGTTGACCCTTATATGGATTCATGTGAAAGCTTAGCCGATAGAAATGATTTGAACTTGGCTTAGAGTTAGAGGTCCCTTAAGACCCTAACTCACTTCTAATACCCTTGCTATACTTGGTAAAGGACCTTAAAACACATGAGCAAGTAGGACATCACCCGTTCCAATTTGATATGCTCACAACGAATGGTTCAGATCCTTAAGGCAACTCCGACCCTATACTCTATTTTACTCTTTAAATATAGAGTTTTCTATTTTTTCAGACAACCAACTTCAACCCAATTCTCTATTGTACTCTCTAAAAAAAGAATCTTTTTATCTCTCCTTAATATTATATTATTATTTCTATTTCATTCTTATTTTCTTATTTCATAATATAAATCATTTCTTCTTCTTTTCCAAATAATACTTTTATATAATTTTATGTGATATAATATTATTATTTTTTCAAATTCTTTATTTAATATAAAATTATATTTTATTCTAAGTTTCTAAATAACATAAATTGTAAGCAAATATTATATAATATACAAATTAATGGACAATTCAAATAAAAGTGAAATCATTAATGAAATACAATTATATAAATATTACATAAATACTCAACTTTCAAGATTATTACATTGCTCCCATAAATGCTTTATTAATGAATTACGAAGTTAAAACTGAGCATTTTTGTCGTTATTTTTTTTGTGTCTAGCTAAAAATTATTCAAATCAGAGATTTTCAAATTATATTAGTGACGAAACTTAAAAAAAATATTATCAATTCGGGATGAAAATAATATATATTAAATAATATATTTTTAATTAATGACATTATATATAAAATAATATATTCATTACAAAATAATAGAAATAATAATAATGTAACATCCCGAAAACTTCTAAGTTAAGACTCAAACCATTCCTCATTTTGAATAAGATTGTACCAAGGGATTCTAAATTTTCTTAGGTGTTAAGGTCACTAGCATTCCCTAGCATAAAGTTGAGTTGAAAACTTTCTTTACAATTGAGTTTCACTATTAGATGTTACTTGGGTCAACTTTAAATGACCATATCTTTTAGCACATAGAGATTTAGGTAGCACAAGAGCTATCAAATCAAAGGTCTTTGAGTCCTCTTTCCAATGCCGTGAAGTTTGCTAAATTTCCAGCTCCGAGTAACAAGTTATACCCATTTGAGTGAAGCCTCTCTAGTTAAGGCCTTTCATCCGTTTTAGAAAAGGGTATTTTGGTCTTTTCATTTTCCCCACTTGTCTTAACACGTTTTTCCTGACCCAACTAAGGGTTTAATCAGATTCTAAAATACCCATTCACGTTCAAAACACTTAGGGTTTTTAGAGTGAGGTTTCAAGAGGAGAAAAGCTAGGTTTTCAAGCGTTCATTCAAAAGTTGAGGAATTTCTCCAAGAACAATCATTCTTTCAATGTATATGAGGATTCCCATAGTGATGCAATTGTTCGTCCTCACGCCAATTATGTAGTACTTTCATTGATTTGTCCATGAAATTTTTTATGTAAAGATTCTTGAATAGTTCTTGAATTTTAGCCCCATTCTTTAATAGTGGAGGTTTTTGAGTTCTTGAGGTGAGGGTCTTGCGAATGAGTGGTGTTTCTTGATAGAATTTGAGTGAGATTTCACTGAATTTGTGTTGGGTTTATGAATCAGAGAGAGTTTGGAAGAAATCAATCGATTCTAAATGAGTTAGGACTTGTAACACCTCGGAAACTAGTAGACCAAACTAGACCCTCAAGCTAGGGTTCTAAGGTATGACGTATGTGATTAGAGTCGTAGATAAGACTTTCCGTATTTTGAATGAGGGGCTTAGTAGTTGAACATCAAGACACATGTTAGACCCCGTAGTTTAGAAGACTATCTATCGAATGGTATAGCGTTGCTAGGGCCTAATCTATCAAGGTAGAGTGAAAGAGAACTTGTTCTCCTAGGTGACTAGTTGGCGATTAGGCAGCTTGATCACCCAAGTCACTTGGCGATGTGCCAAAGGGCACTTAAGGTCTCCTAGTGGGCTGTCCCTTTGTCCTTGATTATGGAACAAAGGGCGAGCTAAGTCATAGCTCGCCAAACTGCTTGGCGAATCGCCCATTGGCCCTCCAAGATCTCCTAGTGAACTGCCCATTGGCCCACTGGAAATTTGGGTGAGCCAAGGGTCCACTTTGCGAGTCGCCTAGTGCCCTTGGCGAACCATGGGGGTGCAATGGGTGAGGTAAGTTGTGAAGACTTATAATTTTGAAGTTAAAACGTTTAGGGTCCGGTCCTTAATTCTTTACCAAAGTTGACCCTACATTATTCTATTCCTTTCCTAGCAACTATATAAGCTTATTAGACCTAAGTTTACCTCAATTAAGTCATTATCCCTAGAATTTAAAGAAAACCCAACTTCATCCTCTCCATAGAATATTTTCTCTCTAGAAAACCCTCCATTGAAGAAGAAGATAGAGCTTGAAGCTTGGGTCAAGAACAAAGTCTATTGTTGAGAGCTTGTGCTACGGCTTTGATTAATGGTATGTTCAGCTTTTCATCTATGGGTTCTTCCAACCATAGAGTCTCCCAGAATTTCCCCTAATATGTGAAGAAGAACCCTAATCAAGCTAGGGTTACTTCCAATGTATGGGTTTAACGTGGGTATGATTCCAATAGGTTGGATAATACTCATATATGATTAATCTAGGGTTGATTCATGATATTATGAAGAATTCATGTGAATTCCATGACTAACCCTAGAAATCATAGTATGTGGGTTTATGTCTTTTGATGAGAAATTGATGATTCTTGATAGATTCTCTAGACTTTTTGTTATGTATAGAACTTAGTCAAGAATATGAATATGAAATCATGAATTGAACTAGACTTATGCATGTATGATAGACCATGAATGGTATTGATAGAATTTGGGACTTTATGATGAATTGTGTATAGAATTTGCCTACGATTAAGGCTTAGGACTAATGTCTATTGTGATCTAGACTAGTATGATGATTGTGGAGTAAAGCTTGAATGTAGGGCTTGAAGTCATAATGTTGATCACAAGGGCTTAAAGTGTAAGTCTAAAATGATGAACTAGCTTGAATAGAATTAGTATACAACATAGATAGAGTTATGGTGGAAGGCGTTCACCCACATGACCTACCTAGAACTATATGAAAGTTTGTATGTAGAATGTAAAGGGTTAGTCACCTAAAATGAATCATGCTTGTTAGAATAGAATATCTTGAGGTTGAGTCTTATGATTCCTTCATGGATAGTTGAATTATGTAGCTTGGGATGGTAGATCTCATGGTAGCTTGGGATTGAGGAATTAAGCTCTCTTAAGGTTAGCTTGAACTAGCACTGGTAGGATGCTTTTCATGGTAGCTTGCATTAGTATAGGCATGGTAGCCTAGGATTGATGATCTATACTCTCCTATGGGTAGCTTGAACTAGCATTGTTAGAATGCACTTCATGGTAGCTTGACTTGGTTAGGCCAAGGCCATTTGATGGTAGCTTAGGTTTGAGACACCATACTCTCCTAAGGATAACTTAGGGTTGAGGATTCATACTCCCCTAAGGGTAGCTTGCATCCCATTGAATGTTTGTGCGGTATCTAGGTTGGTATACTATTATCCTTCCTAGGATAGCTTGGATTGCATGGTACGGTGTTTTCCATGGTAGTTAGGTCGAGCATAGTAGTATGCTATTCTTTGATAGTCTAGAATGAGGAATAGTAAGCATTGAGTAAGTTAGTCTAAAAGAGTACTTAGTGTGAGTGGTAGTATGGGATGCCATTCATACATGGTATGACTTGAAGCTACTTATGAAGTGTTCTATTATGTGATGTATGCTGGCTTGGATTGTTGCTATAGTTGCTTTCCATGAAATGATTGACTTAAGTTGATAGTTGCTTATCAATATGAAGTAGGTCAATAGTGACACCTAGAAATGGTAAATAAGAATATGGTGACTTCAAGGATATGCTTAGTGTGTGTGGTATTATGGGATTCCCCACATGCATTGCACAAGTGTGCCTTGAGGTTACTTAGGAGTATCAGTGCTCTTATTATATGAAAACCTAGGTCTTGACTATTAAGGTGGACTATGACCAAGAATGACCAAAGAGAGGTACTTAGCTTTGATAGTATTATGGGATGCTATCCTTGCCTTGCACAAGTATGCTTGGAGGTGGCTTGTGGAGTAGTTCTCTTAAATATGAAAGACTAACGGTTGAAGTATGAAATTATGTATGTCTTATGTTGACTTGTGATGATATGATGCTTATATTGGAGTGTATGTTATGAATATGTTATTGTCTATTATGCTTATGTCTTATGTTGACTAACCATTTGAGATGCTTTATGATGTTATTCTAGCTTTCATACTTGGTACATTTTGTACTAACACATATTGCCTACATTCTAATCAAATGTAGGGTGTTGGGAGATTGAATTGCTTGAAGGCTAGGTTCGTAAGGTGCACGAAGACTTGAAGAATTCGTGAGTCCTCATAGCTTCGAGGACAAACCCACTATGTTCCTTTTATGTCATTTCTTATGTTTTAGACTTTATATGGGCTGCATCCCAAGATTTTTATTCATGTTATTCATAGATGGTTTGAGACAAAGGCTTTGTAAAGACTTTCGCTTGCTTATGAAAATATTTTAGATTGTTTGAAAGAAAGTTTCAAAATTTCCCGTATTTCTATGATCTTATGTTATGATTATGCTTAGGGCTTGTATGTGACCCTTTCGGGGTCAAGTACATCATGTTACATCTAGTGGATACCCCTGGGTCGTGAAAAACTTGGTATTAGAGCATAAGGTTTTGGGATAAATTTTAGGATGTCTCAAACCATGTCTAGTAGAGTCCTGTTCATGGGTGTGAGTCGCGACACATTTTATGAATAGGAGGCTATTGGATGCTTAGGAAAAATCTCACTTCTTCATTATTTTAGTCGTGCCATAGAGTTTGGCTTTAGTAGGCCTTTCTTCTAATCAGTGCCCTTTGTTTTTTAGGGTATGGTGAACACAAGGGATAATGCTAGAGGTGAAGAGGAAGGCAATGTGGAGCAATAGGTTCCTCCCCAAGTTCCACCTCAAGCTCTTCCTCAAGTTCCTAGTGTCTCTCCAATTGGGAATGCCACTTTGGCAGAGTTTAGGGCTTCTACGCAACTATTGGCTCATGCCTTAACGGCACAAGCCAATAGAGAGGTGGTGTCTCCGGCATACCCTCTAAGGGGGATGGGTGCTTATAGGATGAGGGAGTTCTTGAGGATGAACCCTCCGAGTTTAGTGGCTCCAAGGTAGAAAAGGATCCAAATGGGTTCATAAATGAGGTTTATAAGACACTTGCTATAATGGGGGTAACTTGTAGAGATAAAGCGGAGCTATCCGCTTACCAATTGAAAGATGTTGCCCAAATTTGGTATGAGCAATGGAAAGATGCTAGGCCAGTAGAGGCGGGCCCTATAGTGTGGGAAACTTTTGAGTTGGCATTTCTAGATAGGTTCTTTCCTCGGGAGTTGAGGGAGGCTAAGTTGGAAGAGTTCATAAATCTTAAGCAAGGCAACATGAGTGTCAATGAGTATGCCTTGAAGTTCACTCTTTTGTCTAAGTATGCTCCATCTTTGGTAGCAAGTCCAAGGGATTTGATGAATAGGTTCATGACGGGGGTGTCCGATTTGGTAGAAGAAGAATTTCGTATGGCAATGCTTGTTGATGATGTGGATATCTCACACCTCATGGTGTTTTCCCAACAAATAGAAGAGTCAAAACTCAAGAAGGAGAGGGCTAGGGAGAAAAAGAGGTCTAGGGTGGATAATGATGGGTCCGATGTACATGGTCGTTCTAGGAATCGACAAAAGTTTTCCGGACAAGGCTATTCTAATGCTCCTCAGTATAAGAATGAGAGGGTGTCTACCCCTAGGCAACAAGGGAAAGGTAGTGAGTCCTTATGGCCCACTTGTTCTATGTGTGGTAAGAGGCATGAGGATAAGTGCTTAGCCGGTAGAGATGGTTGTTATGGATGTGGTGAGAGTGTCCACATGAAGAAAGATTGACCAAAGGCAAAGACTTCTATAAGAGAGGGTAAGCAAGTTGACTCTAGTGGTGGGGATGATGAGCCTCCAAAGAGGAATAAGTTTTATGCTCTCCAATCTAGAGAAGATCAAGAGTGATCTCCTCATGTCCCTTCCGGTATGTGCTTCTTTTATGTTTTAGAAAATGTCCAGATTTCTTGTCCTTTATGACTTGTTATGTTGGACTTGAAGTAATCCTTTTCATGATTGATGTTTAGAAAGCATGTGTAGGTTTTCTCCCAAGGGGGAGATAGTGTTCCTACCTAATAAGGTTATATGTGATTATGTGTTACAATGATTTCCTCATATGCATGTTCATAAAAATGCCTAGGTCTTGTTAGATATGACTTATATGCATTGTTTTGCCTCATGTCGTAGCATCTTTGAGTTAATGTGCATTTTAGGCTCCATGTAGTGTGTGTAGAGCATGTTGTAGCTAGGAGATGGTAGTTCCTCCTTGAAATTGAATAGATGAAGAATTTCATGCATGTTGGGTTGGTAGATGTACTTCCTACTCCCTTGTGTTGCATTGATTATGCTTAGCTTGGAGTTGAAGTTCTCCTCCTTGATTGTGTGCATTTAGATGTAGTGCATGCATATTGGGCTGCTAGTCTAGAGTTGTTTCCTTTAAGAAGTGTAAGAAAGGTCATTAAAGGACGAATGTTCCCAAAGGGGAGATATTGTAACACCTCGGAAACTAGTAGACCAAACTAGAGCCTCAAGCTAGGGTTCTAAGGTATGATGTATGTGATTAGAGTCGTAGATAATACTTTTCGTACTTTGAATGAGCGGATTAGTAGTTGAACGTCAAGACATGTGTTAGACCCCGTAGTTTAGAAGACTATCTATGGAATGGTATAGGGTTTCAAGGGCCTAATCTATCAAGGTAGAGTGAAAGAGAACTTGTTCTCCTAGGTGACTAGTTGGCGATTGGGAAGCTTGATCGCCCAAGTCACTTGGCGATGCGCCAAAGGGAACTTAAGGTTGCCTATTGGGCTGTCCCTTTGTCCTTGATTCTGGAACAAAGGGCGAGCTAGCTAAGTCATAGCTCACCAACCTGCTTGGCGAATCGCCCATTGGCCCCCTAAGATCGCCTAGTGAACTGCCCCTTTAAGGAGCTTGATGGAAATTTGGGCGAGCCAAGGGTCTACTTGGCGAGTCGCCTAGTGTCCTTGGCGAGCCATGGGGGTGCAAAGGGCGAGGTAAGTCATGAAGACTTATATTTTTAAGTTAAAACGTTTAGGGTCCTTAATTCTTTACCAAAGTTGACCCTACATTATTCTATTCCTTTCCTAGCAACTATATAAGCTTATTGGACCTAAGTTTACCTCAATTAAGTCATTCTCCCTAGAATTTAAAGAAAACCCAACTTCATCCTCTCCATAGAATATTCTATCTCTAGAAAACCCTCCATTAAAGAAGGAGATAGAGCTAGAAGCTTGGGTCAAGAAAAAAGTCTATTGTTGAGAGCTTGTGCTAGGTCTTTCATTAAAGGTATGTTTAGATTGTTTCTCCACCCACAGAGTCCCCTAGAATTTCCCCTAAGTTGTGAAGAAGAACCCCAATCAAGCTAGGGGGTACTTCCAATGTATTGGTTTTAGGTGGATATGATTCCAATAGATTGGATAATACTCATATATGATTAATCTAGTGTTTATACATGATATTATGAAGAAATTATGTGAATTCCATGATTAACCCTAGAAATCATAGTATGTGGGTTTATGTCTTTTGATGAGAAATTGATAATTCTTGATATATTCTCTAGACTTGTTGTTACGTATAGAACTTAGTCAAGAATATGAATATGAAATCATGAATTGAAATATACTTATGCATGTATGAAAGACCATGAATGGTAATGCTAGAATTTGGAACTTTATGATGAATTGTGTATAGAATTTGCCTATGATTAAGGCTTAGGACTAATGTGTCTTGTGATCTAGACTAGTATGATGATTGTGGAGTAAAGCTTGAATGTAGGGCTTGAAGTCATAATGTTGATCACAAGGGCTTAAAGAGTAAGTCTAAAATGATGAACTAGCTTGAATAGAATTAGTATACAACATAGATAGAGTTATGGTGGAAGGCGTTCACCCACATGACCTACCTAGAACTATATGAAAGTTTGTATGTAGAATGTAAAGGGTTAGTCACCTAAAATGAATCATGCTTGTTAGAATAGAATATCTTGAGGTTGAGTCTTATGATTCCTTCATGGATAGTTGAATTATGTAGTTTAGGATGGTAGATCTCATGGTAGCTTGGGATTGAGGAATTAAGATCTCCTAAGGTTAGCTTGAACAAGCATTGGTAGGATGCTTTTAATGGTAGCTTGAATTAGTATAGGCATGGTGGCCTAGGATTGAGGATGTGCACTCTCCTATGGGTAGCTTGAACTAGCATTGTTAGAATGAACTTCATGGTAGCTTGACTTGGTTAGGACAAGGTTATTTCATGGTAGATTAGGATTGAGACACCATAATCTCCTAAGGATAGCTTAGGGTTGAGGATTCATACTCCCCTAAGGGTAGCTTGCATCCCATTAAATGTTTGCGCGGTGGCTAGGTTGGTATACTTTTATCCTTCCTAGGATAGCTTGGATTGCATGGTACGGTGTTTTCCATGGTAGTTAGGTCTAGCATAGTAGTATGCTATTCTTTCATAGTCTAGAATGAGGAATAGTAATATTGAATAAGTTAGTCTAAAGGAGTACTTAGTGTGAGTGGTAGTATGGGATGCCATTCATACATGGCACAAGTATGACTTGAAGCTACTTATGAAGTGTTCTATTATGTGATGTATGCTGGCTTGGATTGTTGCTGTAGTTTCTTTCCATGATATGATTGACTTAAATTGATAGTTGCTTGTCAATATGAAGTATGTCAATAGTGACACCTAGTAATGGTAAATAAGAATATGGTGACTTAAAGGATATGCTTAGTGCGTGTGGTATTATGGGATGCCCCACATGCATTGCACAAGTGTGCCTTGAGGTTACTTAGAAGTATAAGTTCTCTTATGATATGAAAACGTAGGTCTTGACTATGAAGGTGGACTATGACCAAGAATGACCAAAGAGAGGTACTTAGCTTGGATAGTATTATGGGATGCTATCCTTGCCTTGCACAAGTATGCTTGGAGGGGGCTTGTGGAGTAGTTCTCTTAAATATGAAAAACTAATGGTTGAAGTATGAAATTATGCATGAATTATGTTGATTTGTGATGATATGATGCTTATGTTGGAGTTTATGTTATGAATATGTTATTGTCTCTTATGCTTATGTCTTATGTTGACTAACCATTTGAGATGCTTTATGATGTTATGCTAGCTTTCATACTTGGTACATTTTGTACTAACGCATATTGCCTACATTCTAATCAAATATATGGTGTTGGGAGATTGAGTTGCTTGAAGGCTACGTTCGTAAGGTGCACGAAGACTCGAAGAATTGGTGAGTCCTCATAGCTTCGAGGATAAACCCACTATGTTCCTTTTATGTCATTTCTTATGTTTTAGACTTTATATGGGTTGCATCCCAAGACTTTTATTCATGTTATTCATAGATGGTTTGAGACAAAGGCTTAGTAAAGACTTTCGCTTGCTTAAGAAAATGTTTTAGATTGTTTGAAAGAAAGTTTTAAATTTTCCCGTATTTCTGTGATCTTATGTTATGATTATGCTAAGGGATTGTATGCGACCCCTTCGGTGTCAAGTACGCCATGTTACGTCTAGGGGGTACCCCTGGGTCGTGATAGGACCTGATTGTGAACAAGAAAATTTGTCTGATTTTTGGGTTCGGGCTAAGGCAATGCGCCCCCATAGCGCTAGGTGGGCTGGTGCCTTGCGCCTGTAGTGTACCCCAAAGTATTCCTAGTACTGTTGGGGCTGGCACGATGCGCCATTGATTCACCAAGGTCGCTTTCCCCATTTTCTTCTCCGTTCTTCGTCCTGTATGTGTTCCTTTGAATCGTGCCTACGTTCTCTTCTTGATATTAACTATTAAAGTCTTCATTAATCCTCGAGAGATCCTACATATCCAAATTACGAGTCTTAAATTACATTTCAAATTGAGGTAAAATTAAGAGGAAAGTTCAAGAGGGTCCTTGGAGTCAAATTGAGAATTCTTTTGAAATCAACTATAGTTTTGAGCTAAGTCTTGAGGAAGTAAGTATGATAATGAGAAGAGTTGTACTCATGAGTTTCTATATTGTTACTGAGATCCTTAAGTTGAGTCCTTCATGTCCATAATTCTGCATGAACCCTACTAATTGAGTATTCTTAATATGAGTAGTATCGTTGAGTTCTGAGTTCTGAGTTCTTGAGTTCTTGATTTTTGAGTATTGAATTTTTCATATTGGTATTGAGATCCTTGAGTTGATTTGTTCATGTCTATATTTCAGCATGAACCCTATTTTGAGTTATAATTTTTGAGAATCTTTTAAAGCGAACATTTTTGTTCTAAAATGATTTTCTGAGAAAGCAAAGATGAGTCGAGAAAGAGAATTATAATTCATGATTAGTATGATAGTCGTGTGTGTCATTAATGTGTAAGTAATATGACATCTAGAAATGCCATCAATGTTTATGAAGCATGACTTCCGGAGTCATCAATGATCAGATCACAATAAACAATGGTGTTAAACTATTTTTTTTAGAAAGTATAAAGCAGAGTCCCAGAAAAGTAAAACAATTTTCATTTTTTATATGTCAATATTGAACTTGAAAGATAAGTCCATAAGTATACGTTTTAAATGTAGGTTTTGAACAAAGTCTTTTAAGAAAGAGTCAAATGGTTTCATATGTAAGTATGATTGATGTTTTTGAAAAGTATTTCAGTAATGTAATAGTCCCTTTCTTTGTAAAGGGTGATTGAGGAAAGTGAAAAGTAAAGTAATGTAATAGTCCCTTTCTTTGAAATGGGTGAATTTAGAATAAAGTTATATTGATTATTTTGGGAGTAGTATCGAGCACCAAATTGGGTTAGAGTCTTTTATAACTCGGTAGTTCAATAAAACTACGTAGCCAGCATAGGATATGATAGCATTGATTCTTCATACGACTCCTCACTACATCTAAGAAGGCCTGTTAGATGGATCCATTGTCATGATAACATCCTATACCCCCGCAAAATACAAGATGGCCCTTGCAACGTGGGTGGAACGTTGTATCATTGCTAGGCTCATAGTAATGGTTGTCGGTTAGAGAAACTCTCCACAAATTAAAGTATATTATTTTGATATTGCTTTTATTGTATATCTAATTGTAAAGCTTAAATGGTTTTCACTTCATGTTCATGTATTGATTCAGTTGAGTTGCTTTCAGTCATTCAAATCAGTTTCTTTTTTACTCAGCCATATTAGATACTCGTACATTCCATGTACTGACGTCATTCGATCTGCATCTTTTAATGATGCAGAAACAGGTTATTAGGATCATCAACAGACATTCATTGAGATCACTTTGCACTTCATATATCTTGGGTAAGCCTCCTTGCATGTAACATCTCGCACCTAGAAATGACTAGAAAGAGTTTAAAATCTGAAAATACTTATTTTTTGAAATAACAAGAAAAATCTAAAAAATTTGTCCAAGTTAGAAAAGTGAGTTTTGGGTTTTTTTAAAACGACCATAACTCCTAGCTCAGGATGAGTTACGAGTAGTTCTTGATATGGTTGGAAATCCCTTGGGAATATCTTTACAACGCTACCGAGTTTGCGTGATTTCGATATCGTATGAATGAGTTATGCCTTTCGGAAGTTGGGTTGTTGGATTGAAGAAAGTCCAAATCCAGATTTAAGGAAGGGCAAACTAGTCTTTTCTCTACTTAATTTCCTAATTCATTTTTAGGGGTTTATTGGGGTATAAAAACAGAAATTAATTCAGTTTTGAAAAATTAGAATATGCTTAGGTCTTGGAGAAGAGAGAAAGGAAGAAAGAACGGGAGAAAAAGTCAGGAATTCGCCAATATCATCCAAGCAGTTCGAGTGAAATTCGTCGGGGGTGATCCCTACAAGGTATGTGAGATCTTTTAGTGATGGGTTAGTTCACCCACACACCAACTTGTTTCAATTCAGCGATTTTGGGTTGTTTACATGTTAAAAAGTGAAGTTCTTGAAGGACATCGTTAAGTTCTTGATGGGTTGTGCTGTTGAAGTTTCTTGTTGATTTGATTCGTTTTTCCGGGTAGATTTTCGAGTTAGATCTGTTGTAAGTTGAGAGTACTAATGACCCTAAGTGTTTGGGGAAAGAACTAGGGAAGATTGGAGGGTCTGGATATGAAAAACGAAGGAGAAAAGTCAGAATTTTCTAGGTAAAAAGGGTGGGGCGCCGCGCCAGCCAACGCCCCCCAAAGCAGTGTCTGAAGTTTTGGCCTTGGGGTGACGCACCAGTCAGTGCGCCCCAACATGTTCTCTAAAGATTGGGGACTGGCGCCCCACGCCTCTCGGAGCGCCAACGACACCAGTGCACCCCATTCATCCCCCATCTTTACGTACTAGTTTCTAAGTGATGTACCTATGTTCCTAGTTGATTCTAACATTCTAAGGTACATCTAAACATCATGAAATCATCCATAAACATGATATCATGAACCTTGAATCCATAATCCAATCCAAGGAAAGTAAAGATCAAAGTCATAGAAGCTAAGAGTTAAAGTCTAGCAGTTAAGAAGCAAGTCAAAGAAAAGTTTCTTTAAGTTTTCAAGAGACTTTAACATACGCTTTAACTTCGTTTTAAGGATCAAGTTTCAAGTTAAGCAAAGAGTAAAGAGTTGAATTCATTTCTCAAAAAGTTATAAGGTAACTAAGTATTCCCAAAGAGTTTATAAATGTTTTCACATTTGAGCAAGAAAAGGGAACATCGATTCAAAGAGAGCTTTTAAGCTAAGTTTTGAGTAATTATCTCAATTCAAAGAAAGAGTTTTGTTTTTACAAAAATATGAGGTAAGTATATTTTGGGAGTAGTATTGAGCACCGATATGGGGATGCTAGTTCATATTAACTCAAGTCTCCATAAACCATGTAGCCATCATGGGTAGTAAAGGATCATACTTTTTAGATGACTCCTTAAGATGCTTTTAGCATAGACTAGTGGATCCACTAAGTTAAGCGTTCTATATGACGGCAAGGCATAGGACAGTTCTGGCAGCGTGGGCAAGACGATGTATGACTTAGGCTTATAGTGGTGGTTGTCGGTTAGAGAATCTCCCACAGAAACTATATTATTTTATTATATGAGTAAAGTTGAGTTTGTTATTGCATTTTCTTTAACGAACTAAGTTGCTTTTACTCTTTTATAAAGCTTTTCATATTATGCATGTGTTTTATTACTTTATTATTAGTTGAGTTATTCATGAGTTGAGAAGAGTCAAGGTAAGTGTTTCTTTCAGATTCCTTTCAAGCTTAAATTGTGTTTAGCATTCCAACTCGCATACTCGTACATTCAATGTACTGATGCTAGTTGGCCTGCATCATCTTATGATGCAGACGCAGGTAATCAGGATTAGCATCCAGTGCTTTGTTGATCCAGCTTGAGCACTCCAGAGTCAGTGGGTGAGCCTCCTTGCATTCTGGAGGACTCTTTTTTATTGCTTTCAGTTTTATTATCAGTTCATTAGGATGTTGTGGGGTTTGTCCCAACATCCATCTCAGTTGTTTTAGAGGCTTCATAGATAGTCAGAAAGTTAGTAGTTCTGTAGTCTTTGCATTTTCATTCTTATGTTAAAGACTTGAGTTGCCACTTTTGGCCAAGTTGAATGTTTAATCTTTAAAATATTCTCAGTTATTTTTTAACTATTCAGTTCAGTTAAGTTCATTGATCATTATAGATATAAGTATTGTCTTCCGCAGAGTTAAGTAAGCTGGGTCAAAGGTTCGCTTGGGGCCAGTAATGGTCTTCGAGTGCCAGTCCTGCCCAGAGTGTAGGCTCGGGGCGTGACTAACTTGGTATCAGAGCCCAAAGTTCAAGAGTCCTAGGAATTCTATGAAGCCGTGTCTGTAGAGTCATATTTATCGGTGTGAAGCGCGCCACATCTATAATTAGGAGGCTGCAACATTTAGGAACTATCTCACTTCTTTCACATTTATTTCATGCGATAGAGTTAATCTCTATAAAAGTTTCCTTCTAATTCTTACTTGCGCGTATTTTTAGATAATCATGCCTCCACGAAGAGCTGTCAGAGGTCATCCTGCTAGACGCAATGTTGAGGAACAAGAGTTACCCAATGCAACTAAAGTGCAACCTCAAGGAGAAGTCACTAACGCTGAGTTCAGAAAAGAAATTAGGATGCTGAGTCAAGAAGTGACTAACCAGGTTGGGCAGCAAAGAGGAGCTCGATAACAAGGGGCTGACATTTCAAGGATTCGTGAGTTCTTGAAGATGAATCCTCCAAGTTTCACTGGTTCGAGCACTGCAGAGGATCCAGAGAACTTCATTGAGGAACTAAAAAAGGTATTTGATATAATGCATGTTACTGATACTGTGAGTGTTGAGCTAGCTGCATATCAGATGAAAAATGTTGCTAGGACTTGGTTTGATCAGTGGAAAGGGGGCATAGCTGAGGATGCACCACCTACGAGTTGGGCATGTTTTGAAGAGTCTTTCTTGGGGAGTTTCTTTCCTCGAGAATTGAAAGAGGCCAAGGTACGTGAGTTTCTCACACTTAAGCAGGATTTTCTAAGCATTCATGAGTATGGATTGAAATTCACCCAACTGTCTCGCTATGCTCCGGAAATGGTTGCGGACATAAGGAGTAGAATGAGCTTGTTTGTTGTTGGGTTGTCTCGTATGTCGAGTAAGGAAGGAAGAGATGCAATGCTTATCGAGGACATGGACAAATCAAGGTTGATGGTTTATGTGCAGCAGGTTGAGGAAGAGAAGCTGAGGGACAGGGAAGAGTTCAGAAACAAGAAAGCTAAGACAGGAAATGAGTCCGGGCAGCATAAAGGTAATTTGAACCGTTCATCCTTTCAGCAAAGGAAAAAGGGACCTGCTCCATCATCTGTTAGTGCACCTGCACCCAGAAACATAGGTGAGTATAATGGTCAAAATTAGCAGAACTTTAGAGCTAAATCTGCACAGTCTCAGGGTAGTGTGGCACAAGGAGGTAATTAGGCTCCTGCATGTGCTAAGTATAGTAGGACCCACCCAGGTAAGTGTCGTGAGGGCCAGACAGGTTGCTTCCAGTGTGGACAAGAGGGTAACTTCTTGAAAGAATGCCTAAAGAACAGGCAGTGTAGTGGAAATCAGGGCAATAGGGCCCAATCTTCATCAGTTGCTCCCCCAGATAGAGCTACACCTAGAGGGGCTACTTCAGGTACTGGAAGAGGAACAAATCATCTTTATGCAATCATCAATCGTCCAGAGCAAGAGAACTCTCTAGATGTTGTTACTGGTGTGATCAAAGTATTTGCTTTTGATGTTTATGCTTTGCTAGACCCCGGAGCAAGTTTATCTTTTGTAACCCCTTATGTTGAAAATAAGTTTGATGTTCTTCCTGAGAAATTTTGTGAACCCTTTTGTGTTTTTACACCTGTTGGGGAGTCTATTCTAGCAGAAAGAGTCTATCGTGATTGTCCCATTTCAATTAATCACAAAGACACCATGTCTGATTTAGTTGAGTTAGACATGGTAGATTTCGATGTCATTCTTGGTATGGACTGGCTTCATGTCTGTTATGCATCTATAGATTGTAGAACTCGAGTTGTCAAATTTCAGATTCCTAATGAGCCAGTGATAGAGTGGAGTAGTAGTTCAGCAGTGCCTAAGGGTCGTTTCATTTCGTACCTTAAGGCGAGAAAGTTAGTTTCAAAGGGTTGTGTCTATCACTTAGTCAGAGTTAATGACTCTAGTGTTGAGATACCTCCCATTCAGTCAGTTCCTATAGTAAGAGAGTTTCCAGAAGTCTTCCCTGATGATCTACCCGGAGTCCCTCCTGAGAGAGAAATAGACTTTGGTATAGACATCATTCTAGATACTCATCCTATCTCTATTCCGCCATACAGAATGGCACCAGCAGAGTTGAAAGAGTTGACAGAGCAGTTGAAAGATCTCCTAGATAAGGGTTTCATTCGACCAAGTGTCTCACCTTGGGGCGCTCTGGTTTTATTTGTGATAAAGAAAGATGGTTCCCTTAGGATGTGTATAGAGTACCGCCAGTTGAACAAGGTTACCATCAATAATAAGTATCCTCTTTCTAGAATTGATGATCTTTTCGATCAGCTTCAGGGTGCTTCCTGTTTCTCAAAAATTAACCTCAGATCAGGTTACCGTCAGTTGAAAGTAAGGGAATATGATATTCCCAAGAAAGCTTTCAGGACTTGTTATGATCATTATGAGTTTTTCGTCATGTCCTTTGGTTTAACAAATGCACCAGCAGCGTTCATGAACCTTATGAATAGAGTCTTCAAACCTTATTTAGATATGTTTGTTATTGTCTTCATTGATGACATACTAATCTATTCAAGGAATGAAGAGGATTATGCTAGCCATCTCAGAATAGTTCTTCAGACTTTAAAAGATAAGGAGTTGTATGCCAAGTTCTCTAAGTGTGAGTTTTGTCTTGAGTCTGTGGCATTCTTGGGCCACATAGTTTCTGGTGATGGAATTAAAGTTGATACTCAGAAAATTGAAGCAGTGCAGAATTGGCCTAGACCCACATCTCCAACTGATATTAGGAGTTTATTGGGTTTAGCTGGCTATTATAGAAGGTTTGTAGAGGGGTTCTCATCTATTTTGTCTCCTTTGACCAAGTTGACTCAGAAGACAGTGAAATTTCAATAGTCTGAAGCTTGTGAGAAAAGATTTCAGGAATTGAAAAGGAGGCTGACTACTGCCCCAGTTTTGACCTTACCATAAGGTACTCAAGGGTTTGTGGTGTATTGTGATGCATCTACAGTTGGTCTGGGTTGTGTCTTAAGTCTTAATGCATAATGTCAAAGTTATAGCTTATGCCTCCAGACAGTTCAAAGTTCATGAGAAGAATTATCCAACCCATGATCTAGAGTTGGCTTCTGTAGTCTTTGCTTTGAAGATATGGCTCCATTATTTGTATGGTGTTCATGTGGATGTGTTCACCAATCACAAGAGCCTTCAATATGTGTTCACTCAGAAAGAACTCAATCTCAGACAGAGAAGGTGGTTAGAGCTACTCAAGGACTACGACATGAGTATTCTTTACCACCTAGGTAAGGCTAATGTTGTTGCTGATTCCTTAAGCATGTTGTCTATGGGTAGCACCGCCCATGTTGAAGAAGGAAAGAGAGAGTTAGCAAAAGATGTGCAAAGACTTGCACGCCTGGGATCAGACTTATGGATTTCATAGAAGGAGAAATAGTGGTGAAAAATGGGGCTGAATCATCACTAGTGTCAGAAGTTAAATAGAAGGAAGACCAAGACCCTATTTTGCTTGAATTGAAGGCAAATGTTCAAAAGCAAAAAGTATTAGCTTTTGAACAAGGGGGAGATGGTGTATTGAGATATCAAGGTAGACTGTGTGTACCTATGGTAGATAGACTCCAAGAGAGGATCATGGAGGAAGCTCATAGCTCCAGATATTCCATTCATTCGGGTTCCACAAAGATGTATCGTGACTTGAGAGAGGTCTATTGGTGGAAGGGCATTGTTGAATTTGTCGATAAGTGTCCAAATTGCCAACAAGTGAAAGTTGAGCACCAAAGGCCCGGTGGTTTGGCTCAGAATATAGAACTTTCGGAATGGAAGTGGGAGATGATCAATATGGATTTCATCACAGGTTTGTCAAGGTCTTGTAGACAACATGATTTTATTTGGGTGATTGTCGACAGAATGACAAAATCAGCCCATTTTCTGCCGGTATAGACTACCCATTCAGTAGAAGATTATGCCAGATTATATATTTAGGAGGTGGTAAGACTTCATGGGGTCTAGTCTCCATTATTTCAAATATAGGTGCACAATTTACTGCACAGTTCTGGAAATCTTTTCAGAAAGGCTTGGGTTCAAAGGTGAACTTAAGTACTGCTTTTCATCCTCAGACTGATGGGCAAGCAGAGCGCACTATTCAGACATTAGAAGATATGTTGAGGGCTTGTGTGATGGATTTCAAAGGTAATTGGGATGATCATCTACCTCTTATTGAGTTTTCTTACAACAACAGTTACCACGCTAGCATCCAAATGGCTTCATATGAAGCTCTTTATGAGAGAAGATGTAGATCTCCTATTGGATGGTTTGAAGTTGGTGAGGCAGGGTTGATAGGACCAGATTTAATTCACCAAGTTATGGAGAAGGTTAAAGTGATTCCAGAAAGGTTGAAAACAGCACAGAGTCGTCAAAAATCCTACACTGATGTTAGGAGAAGGGCGTTAGAATTTGAAACAGATGATTGGGTATATTTGAAAGTTTCACCCATGAAGGGTGTTATGAGGTTTGGTAAGAAGGGGAAGCTTAGTCCCCGGTATATTGGACCTTATCGCATAGTCAAGAGGATTGGCAATGTAGCTTATGAGTTGGAGCTACCACAGGAATTAGTAGCGGTTCATTCGGTATTTCACATCTCCATGTTAAAGAAGTGCATGGGCGATCCGTCATTGATCATACCAACTGAAAATATTGGGATCAAGGATAGCTTATCCTATGAGGAGATCCCTGTACAAATTCTAGATCGCCAAGTTCGCAAGTTGAGGACTAAAGAGGTAGCATCAGTCAAAGTCTTTTGGAGGAACCAATTTGTTGAAGAAGCTACTTGGGAAGCTGAGGAGGATATGAAGAAGAGATATCCACATCTCTTTGAGTCCGGAGAAAATGCAGATCAAGGTACTAATTCTTTTCTTAGTACTTATTAAATTATGAGTGAGCATGTTGTTTCTTTGCATTTGCTTGTTGGGTGTTTGAACTTGATGTCACACCTTGAGCCTAGTAAGAATAATCTCATTCGAGGACGAATGTTCCCAAGGGGGAGATTTTGTAACATCTCCCACCTAGAAACGACTAGAAAGAGTTTAAAATCTGAAAATACTTATTTTTGGAAAGAATAAAAAAATCTGGAAAATTTGTCTAAGTTAGAAAAGTGAGTTTTGGTCGTTTTCAAACAACCATAACTCCTATATCAGGATGAGTTAGGAGTATTTATTGATATTTTTGGAAATCCCTTGGGAAGATCTTTCCAACTCCGTCGAGTTTGAGCAATTTCAATGACGTATGAGTGAGTTATGCCTTTTGGAAGTTGGGCTGTTGGATTGAGGAAAGTCCAAATCCGGATTCAAGTAAGGGCAAACTAGTCTTTTCTATAATTAATTTCCTAATTCATTTTTAGGGGTTTATTGGGGTAAAAAAACAGAACTTAATTCAGTTTGGAAAATTAGAATATGCTTAGGTCTTGGAGAAGAGAAAAAGGAAGAAAGAACGGGAGAAAAAGTCAAGAATTCGCCAAGATCATCCAAGCGGTTCGAGTGGAATTCGTCTGGGGTGATCCCTACAAGGTATGTGAGATCTTTTAGTGATGGATTAGTTCACCCACACACCAACTTGTTTCGATTCAGCGATTTTGGGTTGTTTACATGTTAAAAAGTGAAGTTCTTGAAGGACATCGTTAAGTTCTTGATTGGTTGTATTGTTGAAGTTTCTTGTTGATTTGATTCGTGTTTCCGAGTGGATTTCGAGTTAGATCTGTTGTAAGTTGAGAGTACTAATGACCCTAAGTGTTTGGGGAAATAACTAGAGAAGATTGGAGATGAAAAACGAAGGAGAAAAGTCGGAATTTTATGGGTAAAAAGGGTGGGGCGGCACGCCAGCCAACGTACCCCAAAGCAGTGTCTGAAGTTTTGGCCTTGGGGCGCTGCGCAAGACAGCGCCCCCGAACATGTTCTCTGAAGTTTGGGGCCTGGATCCCCATGCCTCTTAGAGCGCCAAGGACGCTAGTGCACACCATTCTTCCCCCATCTTTTCGTACTAATTTCTAAGTGATGTACCTATGTTCCTAGTTGATTCTAACACTCTAAGGTACATCTAAACATCATGAAATCATCCATAAACATGAAATCATGAACCTTGAATCCATAATCCAATTCAAGGAAAGTTAAGATCAAAGTCATAGAAGCTAAGAGTTAAAGTGTTGAAGTTAAGAAGCAAGTCAAAGCAAAGTTTCTTAAAGTTTTCAAGAGTCTTTAACAAACGTTTTAACTTCGTTTTAAGGCTCAAGTTTCAACTTAATAAAAAAGTAAAGAGTTGAGTTCATTTCTCAAAAAGTTATAAGGGAACTAAGTATTCCCAAAGAGTTTATAAATGTTTTCACATTTGAGCAAGAAAAGGGAACATCGATTCCAAGAGAGCTTTTAAGCTAAGTTTTGAGTAATTATCTCAATTCAAAGAAAGAGTTTTGCTTTTACAAACATATGAGCAAAGTATATTTTGGGAGTAGTATTGAGCACTGATATGGGGATGCGAGTTCATATTAACTCAAGTCTCCATAAACCATGTAGCCATCATGAGTAGTAAAGGATCATACTTTTTAGATGACTCATTAAGAGGATTTTAGCATAGACTAGTGGATCCACTAAGTTAAGCGTTTTATATGACGGCAAGGTATAGGACAGTTCTGGCAGCATGGGCAACACAATGTATCACCACTTAGGCTCATATTGGTGGTTGTCGGTTAGAGAATCTCCCACAGAAACTATATTATTTTATTATATGAGTAAACTTGAGTTTGTTATTGTATTTCCTTTAACGAACTAAATTGCTTTTATTGTTTTATAAAGCTTTTCATATTATGCATGTGCTTCATTGCTTTATTATGAGTTGAGTTATTCATGAGTTGAGAAGAGCCAAGGTAAGTGTTTCTTTCAGATTTCTTTCAAGCTTAAGTTGTGTTTAGCATTCCAACTCGCATACTCGTACATTCAATGTACTGATGCTAGTTGGCCTGCATCGTCTTATGATGCAGACGCAGGTAATCAGGATTAGCATCCAGCGCTTTGTTGATCCAGCTTGAGCACTCCAGAGTCAGTGGGTGAGCCTCCTTGCATTCTGGAGGACTCCTTTTTATTGCTTTCAGTTTTATTATCAGTTCATTAGGATGTTGTGGGGTTTGTCCCAACATCCATCTCAGTTGTTTTAGAGGCTTCATAGATAGTCAGACAGTTAGTAGTTTTGTAGTCTTTACATTTTCATTCTTATGTTAAAGACTTGAGTTGCCACTCTTGGCCAAGTTGAATGTTTAATCTTTAAAACATTCTCAGTTATTTTTTAACTATTCAGTTCAGTTAAGTTCATTGATCATTATAGATATAAGTATTGTCTTCCGTTGAGTTAAGTAAGCCAGGCCAAGGGTTCGTTTGGGGCCAGCAATGGTCTTTGAGTGCCAGTCCCGCCCAGGGTGTAGGCTCAGGGCGTGACATTGCATTTCGGGGGACTTCACATTTATTTTCTAGTAAGTTGTTTGAGTAGTCGTGGGTCTTGTCCCGACACTCATCTACTTATAGTAGAGGCTTTATAGATAGACAGTCTTGGAGAGTCTTTCTGTTTCACCTGTTTTATTTAAACTTATGTTTCATACTCAGTGTATTCAATTCAATTTTGAGATTTAGTAAACTGTTTTTAAACATTTCTTTCAATTAATTGCTTATGTATGTTTGAGTTAGTCTTCCACTTGTAGTTAACAAGGATGATGGTTTGCTTGGAGACTAGCAATGGTTCTCGAGTGTCAGCCCTATCTAGAGTGTAGGCTCGGATTGTGACAAATAATATAATGAAAAAGTGAAATAAAGAGTTTGTGGAGAACTACTATTCACTTCTCTAAAATAAAAAATAGAGACTAAAACTATGAGGGGTTGGAGTGCTCATTCTCTATTTTACTCTCCAAATATAGATAATGGAGAGTAAAATAGAGGTGGGTTGGAGATAGTCTTAACATAGAATTTGTGAGGTGTTCCAAGGTGCTTGATAGTTTCTAGCATAGGTGTAGCACAACATAGATAGTCAAGATGGCTTCCATCTCCAAACTTGCATACAACATCATTAAAGGGTAGTTTAGATTTAATGAGTCTCCAAGACAAGAAAGACATTTTAAATGGAATAATTTAATGCCAAATATGTGTCCATGTTGGATCTGGCACTCTAGTTTCCCTTATGCAATTCCAAGCTGAATTGTTTGAATGGACCTCAACACTAGTAGCCTCCCAAATAAAAAAAAATCACTTCTGCTACTGGAACCAATTTTAATATTGTTGATAATACTAAGGTTGATCCTTGTTACACTAGGAAATCACGTTTATGACATCCCTGGTGCTAAAAACGTACTAGAAATGTCTCCTCTGGTGTCTCAGGTACTATGTTTCTGTGGTTTATTAAGTTGATTTCTCAAGTAGTCACTCAACTAAAATTATTATATAAAAAAACTATTTTCTTTCTTTATTTCTTTTTTTTTCAACAAAAAACAAGTGACTTTCTTAGATAATAACACTATTAGTTCAGTGACCATGTGAGAAATCAACTCATGATTTATTCCACTAATTTATTAGCCTATAATTACAATTAAATGAAGAAGAGTGGCATAGTTAGTGACAGAGATAGGAATTCTAATAAGAGGATTCAAAAACAAATTCAAAGAATGAGACATCCGTCTTAGGCCTCCAAAAATTGAGGGACCCCATTATTTAGTAATAATAGAATTATTATAAGTTTTTTTAGGAAAGCTATATTGTGTCTTTCAATTTATTTGTCTTACTTTATTTTAGTTCATTTCAAAACATTAAAGAATGTTTCTTTCTTTTTTATCAATTTTAAATTTAACTTTCCACCTGACGTTGTTCAAGATCACAAGATTATAAGATATTTTAGTATATATACCTAATTTAGTGTAATATCATAAGGTTCAAAAATCTTCTTTACTTTTTAAAATTTTGTGTCAAGCCAAAATCCGACAAAAAAATAAAACGAAAATGGATGGAGTACTATTTATAGAAAAAAGTAAACTTTTTTCATTAATAAGAAAAAAATAGTTTTGCATCCCAAAAATAAATTTAAATATACTAACTATTCTATATAAAAAAAAAATAGAAGATTAGATTTACAATATAAGAAATTTAAAAAGTTAAAAGTTACGCCTACCATTTATTTTTGTTTTTAGGATAGTGAATAGTGTGAGAAAATTCATACCTACACAGAATGTAACACATGGGAATCTCAATAGAAGGTGTTTTTGTTGAGGAGATTCAACAATTAATATGAGTAGGTTTTTTTAATCCTATATATGTAGTTTAAGTTCATGCGTTACAGAATAATAAGTTTGAACTTACCTTTTTTGCTTCACAGGATTTAGTGTGCTCTCTAGCTTCGGTCATCTTATCGACAATTTATTCCTTGCATATTGGAAATTCCCATTTGCTTAAAGTCGTATTGTCATCTTTTGTTTGTATTTGATTGGAAAGTTACCCTTTCCTTTGATGTTTCCCCCGCGCTTTGGTGGTGTCATCTATAAAAATAATAGTAAATATAGCGTAAGAACATTTTCAATTAGTTCTTTTGAACGGTACACACTTCTATGAAAAGAAAAAAAAATGCTCGAGCCACTTGGTTGGCGGACAAGGATCCATTACAATGACTCAGAGATACCGAGGTGAAATTTATACTGCGAAAGTTGGTGGTTGTAACTTTTCATGGCAGACAATTGCATTCGGATGACGGTAGGATTGTATGTTATCAATTATTATCGAAAGTATTGGAAGCGTAAGAAAGAACAGTGTCAAGTTGGACGTATTAAAAGAGGTAAATCAACAACGTTAAAAATCACATTTTTGGCATAAAGGGAAAATTGTTTTCCTCTCTATTCATATACAAGTTTCTGGGAAAGGGCTTTGCACGTGTAACCCGTATTAATGAGTATATTATTTCTTAAAAAATTAAATACTATTAAAAATATGATTTGCGTTATTTTTATAAAATATGTCTAATGAGGTTTCTTACTTTGTCTTACTACTAATTGTGACACACCAATTTCATGACCTCCAAGTGAATGTACCGAGATAATAATATAACAAGTTAATAAAATAAACTCTATTTATAAGTAAAAAAATAAGCTTGTAAAGCAAAAAGGAAAAGATAACAACTATCTAAACGAAATTTCTCGATAGTGTTAAAAGTTCCTTTTGTTGGTAGAATAATGTTAAAAGATCAAAAGATTGCATGAGATTAATTCTCTGAAAATCATAGTGCAATATTCATGTTTCTTAAATTAAAAGCTTGAGAGGAGATTATTTATTTTTTGTACAAAAAAATGGTGTAAGATTAACTTTGTGTGAAAGGAAAACAAAACCTTTCAACTTTTTTACTTTGTCTTTTGAATCTCCTGATAATTATAATGAATGTGTTCAAAATATTATATTAATTTTTTATCCACAAGAACTTTAAACTAGTTAGTTAATTATAAATATTTAAAACTAAGGTGTAAAAGGTCTTATTATTTATATTTTGAAAATCAGGATATTTATGAACATAACTACTATTTTTATATAGAATTTAATTTTCTCTTCATACATAACTTATCCGCCATTAATCTAATGCTATATGTTTCACCTTCTTCTTTTTTTCAAAAAAAGAAAAGAGTAAACATTTCATCACATTCATTCTTAAAGATGAAAGTTAATGTATATGTAAAGTTATAAGTACAGAGAAAAAAAAAGATACACATGAGCAAAACAATTAGGCATTTTTTTTTTTTTTGCTTTTGTCTCTATAGTGAAAACTGAATATTTGAGCATACAAAATAAAAATCTGAAATTAAAGCAAGTTGCTAACAAGACAACAATTCAACTATTTGAAGA
The DNA here is from genome assembly GCA_029582685.1 of Solanum piurae. Classification (NCBI taxonomy): domain Eukaryota; kingdom Viridiplantae; phylum Streptophyta; class Magnoliopsida; order Solanales; family Solanaceae; genus Solanum; species Solanum piurae. The sequence goes on along the minus strand of JAJOOO010004162.1, from coordinate 2,545 downwards.
GAGATAAAAAAGTCTTGTATAATTCTAATTACTACAAATAAGTATAAAACTAACACACCAAGCTCTGATGCTTCAGTAGTTGAATTCTTGTCTATTCTCATGACTGTATAAGGGGATCTCACAACTTTCACCACAAATTGTGATATTATTTCACCTGTTTAGAGCTCTCACACACAAGAATTGTAGGAGTAGTAAATAAAAGTCTTTCTTGGAAAATTTAAATTTATAAGACAAAAATTACGGAAACATGAGAAGTCACATGGAAAATTGAAAGGTCAAATACTATTAAAATAAATATAATGATTCTTTCATTATCTTTATAATAAATAAATAATAATTAAAATATTATTATTTAATATTTAATTAATGAGAATGTTTGACCTCACAAGAATTGTAGGAGTAGTAAATACACGTATTTCTTGGAAAAGTTAAATTTATAGGACAAAAATTACGGAAACATGAGAAGTCACATGGAAAATTGAAAGGTCAAATACTATTAAAATAAATATAATGATTCTTTCATTATCTTTATAATAAATAACTAATAATTCAAATAATAATTAAAATATTATTATTTAATATTTAATTAATTAGAATGTTTAATTTAGCCTAGGGGTAAAATAAATATAATAATTCTTTCATTTTCTTTATAATAAATAACTAATAATTCAAATATAATTAAAATATTATCATTTAATATTTGGTTATTTAGATTTTTTAATTTAGTGTAGGGGTAAAATGAATCTAACTTTTCATCTTTGGAGCTTTCGAAAAATTACGGAAACATGAAAAGTCACATGAAAAATTGAAAGGTCAAATACTATTAAAATAAATATAATTATTATTTCATTGTCTTTATAAAAAATAACTAACAATTCAGATAATAATTAAATATAACTATTTAATATTTAATTAATTAGATGTTTAATTTAGCGTAGGGGTAAAATGGCAATCTAACTTTTCATCTTTGGAGTTTCTGTAACAGCTCGCTAATTGAAAGAACAAGAAAGAGTTAGAAGTGGAAATAGTCATTTTTGGAAAGAATGAAAAAAATCTGGAAATTTGTTAAGTTATGCTCAGTTTGGATTTTGGTCAACTTCAAACGATCATAACTATTAGCTCATGATGAGTTAGGTGTACTTCCAAATATCTTAGAATTTCTTTCCAACGCCGCCAAGTTTGCGCGATTCCGAGTTCGTATGAGTGAGATATGCCCATTTAAAGTTGGCTGTTCAATTAAGTAAAGTCTAAACCGGATTTTGGAAGGGTTTTTTAGTCTTTTCCTTACTCATTTATTTTAATTCGATTTTAGGAGTTTATTTGGGGTCTAATCAGAATTATACCATTTTAGAAAAGTTGAAGTTCACGCTAGGGCTTGGACAAAAGAGAAAAGAGGAGAAAGAAGGAGAAAAGTCAAGATTCGTCAAGAATGTTCAAGTTTGGTCGTCGATTTCGCCAATGATTTAATCCTAGGAGATATGTGAGATCACATAGCGTTGGGTTAGTTCACTCACGTGCCAATCATGATTCAATTCAGCGAAGTATATTGATTTGAAAGTAAATCCTATGAGTTCTTGATGTAAATTCGATTGAAATCTTGTGGATTCTTGTTGTTGAAGTTTCTTGAGATTGATTCATGTATTAGGTGTGAATTTTGAGTTGGATCTTGCATTTATTGTGGGCTTAGTCGATTCTAAGTGTTTGGGGAAAGAACTAAGTTGAAATAGAGGGCTTAGAGATGAAAAATGAAGAAGAAAAGTCGGAACCCACCTAATTGGCAGGGGCCTGGGGCACCGCCCCTCTCAGAGGCCTAAGGAGGGAACTCTGAAATTTGGGCCTTGGGGCACCGCGCCAGCCAGCGCGCCCCATCCCAGTTTCTGAAGTTTCCCTTCTGGTGCCCTGCGCCTCTCAGAGCGCAAGGGACGCTAGTTTTTCCCATTCTTCCCCCATCTGTCCGTACTAGTTCCTTAGCAACATACCTATGTTTCCTAGTTGATTCCAACACTCTAAGGTACGTCTAAACATCATGAAATCATCCATAAATATGAGATCATTAACCTTGAATCTATAATCCAATTCAAGGAAAGTTAGGAGTCAAGTCTAGAAGTTAAGAATCAAGTCAAGAGAAGTTCTTAAAGTATTTCAAAAGTCTTTCACAAATGTTTTAACTTTCTTTTAAGACTTAAGTTTTGAGTATTTCTTAAAGTATTTGTTAAAGTATTTCAAAAGTATTCCCAAAAGCTAAAATGTTTTCACATTTGAGTAATAAAGGAAACACCGATTTCCAAGAGAGCTCTTAAGCCAAGTTTTGAGTAATTATCTCAAACCAAAGAAAGAAGTTTTGTTTTAAAAATATATGAGCTACGTATATATTTGGGAGTAGTATTGAGCACCGATATGGGTACGCGAGTTTATAATAACTCAAGTCTCCATAAACCATGTAGCCATTATGGGTAGTAAGGATCATATTTTTTAGATGAGTCCTTAAGTGATTTTAACATAGACTAGTGGATCCACTTAGTTAAGGAGTTCTATATGACGGCAA
>JAJOOO010004160.1:0-19866 GCA_029582685.1 Solanum piurae | reverse complement strand
CATTTTTAATTTTTTCTTGAATTGAAGTAAGATAAACATTTGCTAATTTAAAAATTATTATTAGAAATAGAATATGTTGAAAAGAAAATAAATAATATATTTATTTGAAAAAATGAGCATTTTTTACCCAAAATAACAACAATAAGGGTATTTTTGGACCAAAATATTAACGGAAAAGACATTTTTGGACCAAACTACAAACGAAAGACATTTTTATTTCTTTCGCATAGTTTAAGGGCATTTTTAACCCTTTTCCCTAGAAAGAATAATGTCATTTATACGGGCCATGACATAAAATGGACGGCGCGAATATCAATTTTCCCGCGCTTGCAACTGTTTTAGCCAATTATTTGTTTCTTTTTACAACTCTTTGCCAACTTGTGTTGTGTTTGTAGCTGCAGTCTTTGCTAGGGTTCTGCCGTTGCGCCACCACTTATACGTTATGGAAATTCATCAAATTGCTCAGCTCCTCAATCAAACTCTGAGCCCCGACGGTGCCGTCATCAATGCCGCCACCGATTCTCTCGATCACCTCTCTACTCTCCCAGAATTTCCCTTCACTCTGCTCTCTATCGCCATAGGTACTCTGTAGTTCAGATTTCGCTGTTTTCGAGTATTTATAGATTCATTATGATTATTAAACTGTCGAATTGAAGGAGTATTTATCTGATTATGCTTTTGCATACTGTTAAGTTAATTTCTGTGCTACACTTTATAATCGATCTTCATTTCCATAGGAGGTGAGAACGGAGGTCAGAAAGTAGCTGCAGCCACATATCTGAAGAACTTCACTAGAAGAAATGTTGATTCTATTGATACAAATTCAGGAATCACCAAAGAGTTTAGAGATGCATTTGTGCGCGCTTTGCTTCAAGCAGAACCTATGACTCTTAAAATATTAGTTGAAGCTGTAAACGTTTTGGGCATAACTTTTTCTTCGTTTGCGTGTAATTAATGAGGTTGATTTTTTAATTTTCTTTTCTCCTATTTGTTTTCAGTTTCGCTCAATTATTGCAGTTGAGTTTGTGAAGAAGGATGCTTGGCCTGAGCTTGTGCCTGAGCTAAGGTCGGTCATTCAGCGCAGTGATCTGATTGATAAGAATCCGAATTCTGAATGGAAAACCATCAACGCTCTAACCATTCTTCACTCACTGATTAGACCCTTCCAGGTATTTAAATATGTGTCAGCTATATTCTGATTCCACCTATATAGATGACTTTCCCTCTATTGATATCTATTTACTCAAGTGACTTCAAATCTCATGCACTTATGTTTCTTATTTTGTTGAATTGTATTTTGTATGTTAGAACCTTGCTGACTGTCACGGTGTCCTGAAAAATGCCACCCCTAGCTTGCTAATTGTTTGAAAATAAGCTTAAGCACTTGGCGGATGATCAAGAAGGCTTCGGGTTGATCCATATGAAGATAGACCAACAGCATTCTATAATTTGGTTAAAATCAAAATTATTTTTGACAGAATAATTAACTAAACCAAATTCCTCATTTATTTCAAATCTGTTGTAAAAATCTACCTGCTTAGGTTCTTGTATTGATCTCATCTTATGTCTTGTGGCAGTACTTTTTGAATCCAAAACTTGTGAAGGAGCCAGTTCCACCACAGCTAGAACTTATTTCAAGAGAGATCCTTGTACCCTTACTTGCTGTATTTCACCTCTGCACCGAAAAGGTCCACATAATTTTCTACATTCCTCTTCCTCCTAGGTATTTCCATATTAAAACATGTTACTTTAGAGTGTATGGAAGTGCTAATTCATCGTTGCGTGAAACAGGTATCAGATGCCCAACATACATCAGAAGTGCAGACAGAAACTATCCTTCTCATCATATGCAAGTGCATCTATTTTGCGGTGAGGATAAATTTACAACAAATGATGTTTGATCCATGAAAGGTCAACTATCATTTGAGCTCTAGGTTCTGTTTCAATTTTTTTCTGTTAAGAAGTTAGCAGACAGCATATTGGATATATCAGATCCTAAAAACTTTCGGGATATAGAAAATAACAAAAATGATAGGAGGAAATTGCTTGACACAGTTATCAAGCATATCGAGGAGAGGAAGCTGGTTATACGTGTAAAAGCAATTCGGCTGAAAATGGGAACTAGGCACCAGTAAACGAGTTAAAGTAATTTGTTTACAATGTTTTGCATGTGATCTTGAAACCTTGTAACTTTAGTGCCTTTTGATATAGCTCTATGCACACAAGATCTTTTGCTACTCCAAAAAGGTGAATGATGAGCATGGATGTTAATCTATGCCAGGACAATAGATCTTCTTTCATTGGAAACATTGGTTACTTGGTTTACCAAGGAGCAGTCTCATTTCCTTTATTTAACCTTTTTTTGTAAAAGGAAGCAACAGTTTACAACATACACCATGAAAGTGATCTGATGTCAGATCAGCTATCAGTGCACTATTTTCTTCTTTTCAAGACTAATCAAATTACTAGGAGGAATTCTTACACCAATGTGTCCTTTTATGTGTCCCAGAAATATTTATCTGGAAGCATCTTTCTTCCTCTAATAAGGTTTCTGTTGTGAACCTTCTTTGAGCAGTACTACAATCTAAAGTCTATCAATTTTATAGGTGAAATCTCACATGCCGTCTGCCTTGGCTCCTCTGCTTCCTTCTATTTGTCAAGATCTGATACGAATCCTGAATTCTGTAAGTTTTGATGGTGGCTTGACTTGCAAAGATGGGTATTCTCTGCGGATGAAGACTGCAAAGCGAAGTCTGCTGATTTTCTGTGCTTTAGTCTCCCGTCACCGGAAGTTTGCTGACAAGTATGCTGTCAAAATGCATTTTATTTGCTCCAAAATGAAAATACAGATATCCTGGTTTTTCCTCAAATTTCTTCTCATCTTACAATGACAGACTGATGCCTGATATGGTGAAATGCGTTTCAGAAATTGTCAAGCATAGCACAATCATAAATGTAAGTCTTAGGAGTATTACTTGGTAGTTCTATAAATATGAACTTTCATATCAGGTGTTCCATAATCTTATTTCACTGGAATGCCTAGTAAGTAGATACTTTTGTTCAGCATGCTGCTGTCGGATTCTCCTTTCTTTAACTACACTAAAGTTGTGTCGTATAAGTAAGAATCTATGCTTAGTCTCAATATCTGTTCTGTCAAGAATGTCTCATGAAATTTTATGTTGTTTCTCATAAGTGCTTTTCCCACACACTATACTCGTCTTTCTTCCTATGATAATTTTCATTTTTATCTTCTCTCTTCATCTACTTATTCTTTCGTCTCAATATCTGTTCTGTCAAGAATGTCTCATGAACTTTTATGTTGTTTCTCATAAGTGCTTTTCCCACACACTATACTCGTCTTTCTTCCTGTGATCGTTTTTATTTTTATCTTCTCTCTTCATCTACTTACTCTTTCGTTGCAGAAACTGGATCCGCTGTCAGAAAGGACTGTGTCGTTAGCCTTTGATGTTATTTCTTGTGTTTTAGAGACAGGTCCGGTAAGTTTGTTCAGTTGTCTTCATGGTCAAAAGTTTCTCTTTTTCTTGACTATTTTTTTGTAGCTTGAGCAGGCGATGTTTATTTATTTTCATGCTTGTTCTTTCGCCTTCCTAGCTTCTTTCTCTTTTTACGCATTTCTGCTAATTCCTTGGTTTCTCCTCTATCGGGAAGGACTTTTATGGTTAGTGCCTGCTACTGTTCAAGTCTCCAAGCTAAAGTATATTATCATCATCATCTGAAACAGGGATGGCGACTGATTTCACCTCACTTTTCTTCCTTGCTTAATTCTGCAATCTTCCCAGCTCTTGTGAAGAATGAGAAGGTCAGCTATTCCACGAATTTGCCTTCCAGAGAGCTCTCTGCCTATGTTCATGAGTTTCGTTCTTTTGTTGTGGCATACTCTTGTGAAGTTCTGATTAAAGGCTTAAATGCCTTCTAAGTAGGACACAATAGAGTGGGAAGAAGATCCGGATGAATACATAAGGAAAAATCTTCCGTCTGACCTTGTATGTTCTAATCTTTGATCTTCCTTATAAGTTGTATACTCTAAACATTCGCAGGATATTGTCTGATCTTTATGATACTGCAGGAAGAAATTTCTGGATTGAGAGATGACTTGTTTACAGCAAGGAAAAGTGCTTTAAACTTGCTTGGTGTTATTTCATTATCTAAGGTTAGTTTTCTATAATTTATATTGCTCTAGCTTCTTCTATTAAAATTCACATAGTTATCTGTGATTTATTCTTGGGCTTCTAGGGACCGCCAGTCAAGACTTCTACAGCTTCATCAAAGCGTAAGAAAGGAGAAAAGAACAAAAGAAAAGGTTACAGCTCGATGGGGGAGTTGTTGGTGCTTCCATTCTTGTCAAAGTTTCCTGTTCCCACTGATAATGGAGAAAACACAGTAAATGAGTGAGTTAAAAAAAACTATGATATCAACTCCTTTAACTTTGTAATTTATGGTCATATATCACTGTACTTCACAGCAAGTTCTCCACCATTTAAAATTCAATAGGATTATGGTTGGTGCTATTTAATTATATTACTTTAAAAGCATGAAGCTTTGATCGAACTTTTTACCCTTCATTAAAAGACTCTACAACAACAACATATCCAGTGCAATCCCAGTAAGTGGAGTCTAGGGAGGGTAGAGTATACACAGACTTTACAACTACCTCGTGGAGGTAGAAAAGTTGTTTCCAAAAGACCCTCGGCTCAAGTACATCAAACCCAAGTAAAAAAGAAGAAAACAATGAAGAAAGCACAACTGTTAATAAGAAGATCAGTGTAAAGTCTACATGAAAGAAACAATAACAACAACAACAAAATAATGTGATAATCGAAACACAATAAACAACATATGACAAGAACTACAAGGGTACGGCTAGTTTTACGATAGATAATAAACAAGCCTAAACCTACGCACATTAGACAACACTCCACCCCTATTAACCTTCTACCGTAATACATGACCTCCACTCCTTCCTATCTAGAGTCATGTCCTCAATAATATGAAGTAGCGTCGTGGGAGTCTAATCACCTCTCCCAATAGACAAAATTTTCATTTACTATTTTCCTCAAATAATTGTCGTTTAATTATCATCCCAATATTTAGGACTTTGAAATTGATTAAAAGAAAAACTATTAAATCTTTACTTATTTGTAATAGGTTAGAACTCCTAAATATTTAATATTTTAAAATTGATAAAGTTTTGCTTCTTAAATTTCTAATTTGAAACTATATTAATGTCCTAACGTTTATGACTTTAAAATCAATGCTGTTACCTTACATAAATATTTACTTAAATTATGGTAAACAAAATAAATAAATAAATAAAAATAATTAAAGAAAGAGGTTCATGTTTAGTTAAATAACTTTTTAACCTTCCTATATGAAATTCTTATCATTTAGAAAGATATAATGTTTACTTTAACATCAATTACTATTTTTTAATAATTTTGTTCCTCTTGTATCTAGTTTTACCGATTGACGCGAGACACACGTGCAAAGAACCTACACTAAACTTGTTCTGTTAAAGTTCTAAGATTCATTATATTACTCTATAATTCCTTGAACTCTAAGTTTGCACAAGACATAGAGTGCTCATTCTAATGTCATGCCGTTAACTATATCATCCTACTTTATTTTAACATTTATCTAGACCTTTTTTTTTCTTTTTTCTGACCTTCCTTGATCATGCTTGCATCCTGTATACGAGATTTACTTTCATTTCCTTGTCTAAACTTTGACAGATATTACGGAGTCCTGATGGCCTATAGCAGCCTTTTAGATGTAAGGATAGATCATTATTTCAAATATTATTTTTCTTAATTAAAGAATTCTGTACTTATATTACTTATGTGGCATTGTATTCTCAGTTTCTAACAGAGCAGAGTCCTGGATTTACGGATACTCTAGTTAGGAATCGGGTGCTACCACTGTATGAAACACCAACTCCTCAACCATATTTAATTGCCACTGCAAATTGGGTCCTAGGAGAGCTTGCTTCATGTCTTTCTGAAGTGAGATAATTGTCTTGATGATTCTTTTTAACATCTTGTTTGCTATTAGGAATTTTTTTGGAGTAAGTTCCTTTTTTCTCTTTCCACAACAGGGTATGAGTGCTGATATTTACTCTTCATTAGTGAAAGCATTACAAATGTCAGATATAGGGGGTGTTTCTTGTTATCCTGTGCGGGTGACAGCTGCTGCTGCCATTGCCCAACTCGTTGAAGTAAGTGGGTATGGCTAACCTATTTTATGGACCTGAAGTATGATAGTTTAAATAATGCTCGACCTTTTGGTACTGCAGAATGAGTACATGCCACCTGAGTGGTTACCACTTCTTCAAGTGGTTTGTCATAGGATTAGTGATGAGGAAGAAGATAGCTCCATTTACTTTCAGCTTCTAAGTACTATGGTCGAGGCTGCAACTGAAAAACTTTCACCGCATATTCCAGATATTGTTTGTCTGTTGGTTAAAGAAACTTCAAAGAACTTGCCTTTAGATCTGGAGCCATGGCCTCAGGTATTTTCTTATGTATCTGACATACTTGTATTTTTATTCTTTAGCAAATCGTTTGATGATTCTAATTATCATTTTGGTAACTGGCATGAAAATCAGAACATTTTTTGTGCACATTTCATGGAGATATATTGTTCACTATTCATTGTTTATAGTTTAAATGGAGGTTATATAGGTTGGTTTGCTCGCCCTTTAGTTCAATGAAACCTCGTCTCTCTCAGTCCTGTTGATATCATGTCACATGGTCAGGGATTCAAGAGTCATTACTTTGATAGGAATAAGACTAAACTATACGATTCCTTCTTGTAACTGAGGTACCTTGAGACAAATTCTTAAATCACCTTTTATGTTCTAGATGAGTAGAATCAACCTCGCTCTTCACCCAAATATGAAATTTTAAAAAATGAACTCATCCACATGTATAATTGAAGGCATATTGAGATCTGAAATTACTGACTTTTGTCTGATAGATGGTGGAACAGTGCTTTGCAACACTAGCAGTGATGGCTCAGTGTTGGGAAAACTCGGCATCGGAAGAAAATGAGCAGGATGATTCTAGTCAATTGTGGCTTTCTGGTCAGACCACCATGATGAGATCATTTTCAGATCTCTTACAGCATGCGTGGCTAAGATCTGCTCCACTGATGGTTAGTCTTGAGCCATGTATCAAAATTAATTTTAGAGTAAATGGATAGGTCACAACACAAGCGTGTATGCATATATATTCCATTATTTACTTTTTGTGTCAATGAATATATTCAGCACTTCAGTAAAATATTTCCTTTTTATGCCTGTAACATCAAGCTTGAAGCCTGTTCAAGCTCATTTTTCTATATTGAAAATGCAATCACCTTACTAGTGGATGCTGCTTAACTCTAGTGTTTATACTGCAATAGATGTTTGTTTTGTGTTCTGAATTCCATACCAAGCTTAACTAGATCAAGTCTTTTAGCTTCTCATGCATAAGGCAAAGCTGTTCATGTATTGATGGAAGCTTGGACAGAGCTGTATGAGGCGGAAGACTCACGTACGGTTCTCTGAAAAGGGAGTGACTACCTACTGGATCTTCGATCATACACACAAAGTAATCCAGATACTTTAGATCTTTCTCTTTGAATAAGATGTCCATTTTGGCGATGGTTCCAGTAGATATCTTACAGCTAGAGTCTCTCTTTTTGATCCAGTTCCTCCACCAACAAGAACCCCAGTTAAATTCAACTGATACTTAACTAGTCGCTGTCGATTTTCCTATTTGTATTGCCTTTGTATTGGGTACCAGAGTGTACAGATTATCCTATATATAATATCTACTCTAAAGATTAAGAAGATAGAGGTCTCCGTTTCATAGATTCAACTTGGGATAACAGAGTGATAAGAGGATTTTAATATATCTTTTGTTTTTGATATACTCAAATCTCTTGTTATCTTCTCATATATATTTTCCAATTATCAGGAACATGAGGTTGCCTTCTCAGTGCCCCCTTCATCATGTGTTGATGACTGCTCCACATTGCTTGGTTTCATTTTGCAAGGAATTACCCAAGCTACCGATCTTTTGAAGCTAAAAGTCTCAGAGCTGATGCTGGTCTGGTCATATCTCATAGCTGACTGGCATGCATGGGAGGAGATGGAGGATTTATCAACTTTTAACTGTATCAAGAAAGCAGTTAGCCTAGACAAGAAATTTGCTGTGAAGAACTTTCTTGTGGGGAAGCTGCCGTTGCCTCCTGCTCCACCCGTTCCTCGAAAATCCATCCTTGAAGGAATTGGTGCATTCATTACCGAAGCTTTCTCACAATATCCATCTGCAGTATGGAGGGCATCCTCTTGTGTCCACATTATGTTACATAATCCCAGTTACTTACCTGAAGGAGAAGGTGTCAAGCAATCTTTGGTGATTTCCTTGTGTCAGGCAGCATTTTCTCGTTTTAGAGAGATTAGAAACCAGCCTGTCCCACTATGGAATCCTTTGTTGCTTGCAATAGCGTCGTGTTATTTGTGTTTCCCTGATATTGTAGAGAAGATTATAGAGGGCATTGAACATGAAGGCTTTACAAGCTTTCTATCCGCTTTGGCAATTATCTCAACAAGCAGATTTGACCATAGTTTGTCATCAGAGTCTGAGATCAAGTTGGTAGGTTAGTATTCTATTTCTTTTTCCCCTACTACTTCAAATTTTTAGCGCAATTAGGAACTTCCCCACTTGACTTTCTCTCATGGGGCAAGGGATATTCTGGTGATGGGCTCTACGTTAGTCCTTTTTGTTTGTTCTGGAAATGCTATTGTGTCTATCTAGATCTGTTTATCTGTCCACAACTACGATGCTTGTTAATAGATTGCAAGCTAACACTAATTTTGATTATACCTTGTGGTTAACTTTTGTGTTTTTCCTTGCTTTGCCTTTTAAGTATTCAATTTTTCTTCTCTTATTGGGTGTAGAAAACTCTCCTAAGAATCTCATCAGCACCGTCTCCTTATGTCTGTCTTTTTCTATTATAATTTTACCAGTGATGGCACTGGCACAATCTCTTGACAATCTGATAGGACGGCAAAATGAAGGGAGTTTATTGCTACATGATTGCGTTGCATCACTGATGGAGGCATTTCTGAAGTTTAAAGAACTGGAAGAAGATGTCGAAGATGAAGATGAAGAAAGTGAAGATCAGGCTTCTGGTGATGAGGAAACTGAAGATGATGATGATGAGGTTACGTCACTGAACTAATTCTGTCTTGTTTAATTATCTTTAGCTACCCCCTCCCCTCTCACATATTTTTTTTGCTGTCAGGTAGACATTGTTTACATGGTAATTATATTCGTACGACCTACTTTTCGTTATGGTCAAAGTGTGTTCTATTTGTAGAACATTTTTTGGGTTAGTGAAATAATAGTGACTAATGAATCTTTGCGTTCACGATAATTCCTTAGCCTTCTGACATGAGCTTTGTCTCATTAGCAAATTATGGCTCTTAACTTAATTGTTGTCCTTCCATGTAAGTTGAAATTTTCGCACATTTCACCAGCTTTCTTGATGGTAACACATTTTTCTTTTCATAAAAGAACACACTGCGACTTGAAACGATGATTATCAGAGCCTGTTTCTTTTTTCATAACCACCTTCTCTAGTTAAAATAGTCAATGTCTATATATAATAATTACAGGAATTTTCTCAAAAGAAAAAATATATATATCACAGGAAATTGTCGATGATGCCTGCCATATTGTTGTCTTTTTGCTTCATTATCCATGGTTTTTGTTTGTTGGCTCTGTCATACATACATGAAATGCTTGTGGTGGAAGGAAGGGGAAGAGTGCATATGCTATACATTCATCATATATTCCTTTTCCTGATAAGTAAAATGGAGATGTGGAACACAAAACCTGAATCTCCTGCGTGCAAAGTGACTACATTCATCATGTAAATGTACATTAATACCTTTGGAATAATGAACGCTGACTGTTATTGTTCTTAATTCAATGCTAGGACTCTGAAGATGATGAACGAGAAGAAACTGAACAAGAGTTCTTGGAGAGGTGTGCCAAGACAGCCGCGGAAATGGAAAATGGAACCATTGTGGAAGAAGGAGACGCGGAAGATCAAGAGCTAGAAATTGAACTGGGTAAGCCTGCCAATGCTCTCATTTTTCAAAATACCAGACGTTTGAACATTTGATGTGCAGGGTGGAAAAATATTACCTACTTGAACTGTTTATAGAAATAAAGAAAATTAATCTCTTCTAGCTGTTTTAAAGGAGAAATCACTCTTTTCATTTCTTTAACTTGTTAAAATCAAAAACATGATTTTTCTTACTTTGGAATCATAATGATTTTATCTTGGGATGAGATGATCTGCTTGTCAAAGTTTGGAATCTTAAATTGCCTAAATGTAGCAAACAGACTTAGATGTCAAGTTGACACTATCTTCTGTGGGTTGTCACATTTAAACAACAATTTCTACTTCAGCACTGATGTCTTCTCTCAAGTTTCAATCAATAAAGTATACCTCAATCTCATGTTGGAGTTGGCTTATGGCCACATGCATCGTTTATATCCATTCAGCTCAGATATCACAATTAAATTAGGATAAGTACATCCTAGTTGACTTTACTTAAATATTTGCATCTTCTTTTACTGCCTTTATATGTTTAATATCTTCAGTATTGATGTTCATTTTCTAAGAATTGCATTGCTTTCCCCCCCTCACATTTATTCAATTACTCCAGGTTGTTTGGAAGATGTGGATCTGGAGAACACTGTGCTTTTGGTAATTGAAAGATATCACCAAGTGTTTTTACGGCTACACTTGCCACCAGAACTGATTTCGAATTTCTTGGACGCCTTGCCTGAATGTAAATTATACTTCCAACAAGCTATATAGAATGTGATACATACGCTGCTCTTGGCATTCTTATTTTTTAAAACTCTGATTGTTGTAGTTGTCCAGTGTGCTGTTGGTGGCTGATTATTTTGTTTATTCTTGTAATATTTGCCTTGTTGTTGTGCTGATGGAAGTTCATTTGTTCGAATTAGCAGTTTTTTGTGTTCTTTCTATACTACAAAGACGAGACAAATTCTAAGAAAATATGGTAAGAGAAATATCTTGTTTGATTGAAAACCTTATTCGCTCTGTCATTTTATTTTAGTGCAAAAGAATCCCCCATATCATACCACATCTTTTACTCTTATACAAATTAATCTTACTTTTCTTATCAAAAATAGTTTAATGCATATATAAGACATTTCTAACACAGTTTTAATATAGTAACAAATAAATTAATTTGAATATTTGAAATTCATGTATAATATATTTTTAACCTCGTTAATAAGAAGAAAAAAAGTTAAATAACAATTTTAATACAATTTGAATTCAATATATTATAGGTATGTTTCAATGCACGCGGTGAATGCATAATTAAAATATTTTTTAATACAAATATATTTTAAGTATTATATGCTAACTTCAAATATTGTAGTACCATTTAAATGTATTACATTTATTCAGGAATAACAAACCATCGAATTCATAAATATTCTAGTACTATTTAAATGTATTACATTTGTTCATGAATAACAAATCATCGAATTCATAACAATGTATAATATTTAATTCAAATTGTTTTACAACTATCGTTTATATTTAATATAATTTTAACTACAACTTTTCGAAGCTTCACATTTTCTTTGATAAATCACCACTACCGAACTATTGCCGGACTACTAGTAGCTCCAACTAACCCAAAAATAAATTACCATGCAGTCCACCCACTATTGGAGTAACCTGTTCCATTTAACAACTTCTTGTACTATGAAGGTTCTATATGAAGATTGAAAGAATGAATTCTTTTTTAATATAGGCTATCGTCCTAATGAGGACGGAAGACGATTGTTACAAACATAACTTTATGTGAAATAGGACATATTCAGGAGAACCTCATGGATATAGGGGAGTACAACTTAATGAAATGTATGAATGATTTTAAATAGCTTAAGCTAATAAGTTCAATTTTTGAAAATAATGCAAATACCAGATCTGAATGCTAATGGAGTTCTAACTTAAAAAATAAAATAAAAATTAACATGAAAGGGAAAGGAGAACATGGACTGACCATTGCCGATTTTCATGGAGCTTGTCAAAGCTCGTGGTTTTTGGTTGGAATTCGATTTGTTTTTCGATTTGGTTGTTGTGTTGTGTGTTGTTATTGGATCTATTTGGTGGCGTTGTAGAGGTGAAAAAGAAAAATGAAAATTGTGATGGCTGTTAGTTGTTTTGTTCTCCCGAGAAGCCATCTCCGACGAGGTTGGATGGAGATGAGGGGGAGCAATGAAGTGATTTTAGCTATTAAAATTAAACATATTCAATAGATTATGATAAAAAAAAAGCACCCCAATAAAGGATAACAATCAATATAAAAGAGTTCATTTATATAAAACCTCCTTCATAAAATACTACCAATGTTAGCAATTATACTTAAAATTTTACATTTATTTAAAATTCAATTGGGCCTCAACCTGTTTTTATTAGGGAAAAGAACACTTGTACTCTAAAAGAGAAAACTATTTACCAGTGGCTACCCTCTTACTTTTGATGCCTTTTTTTTTCTTTCCTCAGACCTAACATTAGCGTGATGTCAACACTTTTTGTATTTTGTCCTTTTTTTGGGAAATGTTCAACCTTTCTTTTCATGTGAAATGTTGTTTACTTCCTTTTTACCTTTTCTATTTATCTTTTTAAATATAATAGTATTCAAAAATAAATATAGTAACTAACTTATTTAGACTAATAAAAATGAAGGAAAATTAAATAATTAGACTACAACAAGAAGTAATTATAAAAATACTAAAATTACTAACTTATTTATTAAATCAAATTACTAAAAATATATTTTATATTTTCTTCATTTTTTTTTCTCATTTATTTCTTTATTCATTTTTTCCGTTATTTTTCTCCCATTTCCACCCTTTTCTCCTCTATTGGTTCCTTTGATTTTACATTTCTTATTTCATGTTCCTTTTTTCTTCTTTTTTATTATTTATTATTTTTCTTCCTATTCCATTTTTTTTCTCAAATCATGATATACTTTATTTATTCATTGAACGTTACTTCAATTCTTCAGTGAGACCTTCACAATACCATCACAATATATCTACGTGGTGTCATGGTATCATTGATGCATGCTTCGATCCTTTAGTCCTTTAGTGAGGCCTCCATGATACTACATATCACACTATATCTATATACTGTCATGATAACATTGATGTCTGCTTCAATTCTTCAGTGGGACCTTGATAACGCTCAAATGTATTCTTCAAAATCAATTAAAAGAGACATCGATCGTCGTCAATAAAAAATACCCAACGAAGATTTGGGGTCGAATGCCACAAAGAACGGTATATCATAGAAAATTCTATCAAGAAATTTGGATTGTAAAATCATTCATTTGTAGTAGTAAGAACAAGTGGGTGGATGATTTCACCAATTTGATAAATGAATTTGGTTGTCAATAATCACAATTAAACTAAAATTTCAGAAAATTCAAGAAGTAACAAGCAATCTAAGGATGCAGGGATTGGAAATCAATGTCACACAAGGGTAATTGTGTTGCTCTATAGTGATGAACATTCATGAATAGACTGTATGCTATACTCGACAACCTATTAACTTACTCTATTCTCTCTTTCGATGTAGAAATAAAGCAAACAGATCTGATCCATAACCTTTATTTTCAAGTAAGTTACAAACATCAAACCTAAATTGCTAGTATCGAACTAATTACCCACTCCAATCAATCTCTTTCGAGCATCGACCGAAGATCAAAAGTAGGAATTAAGTTTGCAACCCTTTACCATAAATTAACCCCATGCTAATTAGCGCAAATTCATGTATGAACAACAACAAAATAGAGCATAACACTGTACCCACTACATTAAATCAACACCCAACCCCATAATTGCACCCCTACATCTTGGAGTTTTCGCTACCCATCACAAAAGACAAAGAAATTATACCTTTCATGAAAGCAACCATGGTAACATGAAATTAAACAATTACAAGAAAACCCACTTTGAATTAAATTTCAAGAACAAAGCTGAAAACCCCCAAAAACTAGATATGTTATTCACAAGGTAAACTGTTTTTCTCCCTTCACTTGTTCATACACCAAACTCTATTGAAATTCACGTGTCTCCTCATTTTTATCTCTTCTTTGGGTTATTTATAGTTTCCCAGAATTTGGCCCAAAACTCAATACGCTACCCATTAGGTGACATTAGTCGGGCTCGCCGATCACAATGGGCGGTTCGCCAATTAGTCTCTAGCTCACTTTTTCTTCATCTAGGCTTCAGGTGTTTGAACATCAGTTGGCAAGCTCATTCACATTTGCCTTTCACAATCGGCGTATTGCCGAGTACCACCTTAGTTTTCCTTCCGAGCCTTTAATTTTTCTCCTTATACTATCGCCTTCGACTATGGTCAACATATTCACCCTTTCTCATTTGGTGATTTGCCTTTCCGTTTGGAGTTCGCCGAACTGCCTCAATAAATACAAGTATTGTGAACTGTCACTTTGGACGAGGTCATGCTCACTAAGCGATCTGACTTTCTTGTTTAGCAATTATCACTGTATAGTTTATACTTCTTTTTACATTTTTGGCCATTCTTTCAAACATTCATCATTTCCTTGTCCTTTAGCCTTCATAGCTGCAAATCATCAAAATATTATTAGAATAAGACATAACTAAGCATTGAGGACACTAATAGTTGAACTAACTAGGCCTCAAATGAGTACAAATATACCACTCATCAACACCCCCAACTTAAAATTTTCCGCGTCCATAAGTAAATTAAGAACACAATTAGCTTAGGAAGGGTGTCTACAACTGTACTCACTGAGAGCTAACATGCAAGTTCCATTTCAAGACTAGTCTCAACAACATGCTATACTCAATTATAATAAAAAAGCTTCAAATGATGACTAGCTGGTTTCAACACAAACTCAAGCACACTATAACTTCTTTTCTTATGCAAGACCATGTTTCAACAAATACTTTCAAGTTCCCTCACATTAAGAATGATCCCATGCTCTCACAATGCAAATCAACAAAGAAATAAGGAATCAATGTAACTCTCACTCTCTCAAAAGAGAAATACATGTAAGCTTCATCCCATAGGCTTGCCCATATTTTCCAATCATCACACAAGATCTCAGGGGTCTTTTAGGATTTTAATTGGGCTGAGGGTTAAGGTATGGTAAATTTGGCTTAGTGACTTCACATTTTCAAACCATTTTCCAATCATCTTCACCTCTTCTCACGTTCTTTTCATTCCTTTTCATTTGAGAACTCAAACTTTGACTTTCCACTTACTTTATTCGGAATCCCCTTAATTTCATCAACTTCTCTTTTTATTTCAACTTTTCAAAAAAAATTCATCACAATGTTTCTCTCATTTTTTTTAATAAGGAAGGGTTCTTCTTTTTGTAACAAACTTCAAATTTGAGTCTCATTTCATCTTTCTTTGCCCTTCACTTGGCTTTCACTCCTCATTCCTTTCCACACCCCAAACTTAGAATTTTGGCCTTAGTTAGCTATTTAAACATAACAATGCTTCAAAAAATATTTTGGGTGAGAAGGTGGGGACAATTTGTCTCAAGAGGTTTTAATTTGGTTTTGTCAACCAATGGTTTAAGCTCAAATGGTGTCAAAATGGATGCACACTGTGACAAGGTTGTCACAAAAAATATGAGAATTTGAGTTCCCTCTTAGAGTTGTTGCCCAAGATCATGCCTTATATTTACCAAGGTTTAGACAATTAGACTAACAAGAAAAATTCTAGGACCACTCACATGCTTTCAAGTCAGACCCACCACACATGTAACTTTGAAATACACTCATTTAGCACATCCTGAAAAGATAAAAAACGTATGTGTGATGTTCATTGCAAGTCTCACATCAAAACGCATGTAGTGAACAAAAGATTCAAAGAGATCGCTCAAAAGTGCAACCACATCAATTTCATTATTTCAACGCCAACACTATAAATCATTCTCATCATGAGTACTATTTAAGACATCGATATTGAATACAATTGATCCTTGAATTATTATAATGAAACTCAAGCATTTCATGATTTTCATAACTCATGGAGTAGTTACATATTTGAGAGAAAACAAAATAGCGAACAAGAGCTACACCAAACTAAGGAAAACACTATAATATAAACAAAAATACAATACTACAGTCATCCAAAACTTAAAATAACAAAATACAAAGCAAAAAGGGAATATTGGCACAAAGGCCCTCACCCCACAAAAATTAAATATGCAATGTCTTAAATGCAAAAGTAATAAGTACAGGAGGAAGAGTAAAAATGTCCCCTTGAAAGACTAAGCATGTGGAGTGCTATCAACTGGAGGAATCTCTAGAGGAGTAACATCATCCGAGGCATCAATGCCCAGAAATAGTATCACTTGTGGCAGCAATGTGGCATCAGATTGGGCATTAATGCCTGCACATCACTGGGAGGAATGGTGGAGTCTGAAGAAACTCCACTAGTGCTGATTGCGGAGTTCTCCTAGAGGGATCTTTCCAAGGTAGCCTGGACAATCATCTTCTCAGTGTCCTCCAACTCTGTGAATGTTTGCACAATACCATGCTCATCCTCGTCTCTCCTCATCTCGTCCTCATCAGTCTCCTTGGCCAAATTATCGTCAACTCTCTCATCCTCATTAGTAGCAACTCTTCCATCTATCCCACTCTGCTGCACACTTAGAGGTGGCTCACTCCTGGGCATCGTCGGTGATATAGACTGGAACATCTAGTAGGGGAACATTACCCCATAACATCAAATATCAGTAGACCTCAGCTGGTCTACAACCACTCGCAAGGTAGCAAGCTTACCTCTCACAGTGTCAAGAGCACCATAACTATGATAATGCTCAACTACACTTCATCCAATTTTAAGTGTAGGCAGTGACAATCAAGTATAAACCCAACAAAGAGTTAGGGTCGATCCCACAGAGAGTGATACAAAAGAGAATTCAATTACGAAGTGAAATAAGTGTCCTAATCGATTGTATGATTAGACATTTTGAAACAATTAAAGTAAATGTCAGGGGTTTGACAACTAGTTGGGGGGATTAGAGTGAGAAAATAACAACTATGAAAATAAGGGAGTAATCAAATAGAGAGAGATCCTTAGGTATTTGATCGATTAAATGCCAATTTCGCTGTACGGGTGATTATTATTTACTAAAAACCGTTGAATCTTAGTGGGTAGGCTAGGCTTTAGGTCTAACAACTATTTCTCAATCAACTATTACCAATCAAGAAAGTTCTCTCGAATCTCGACAAGCCCAGCAAATATGAACAACCCAAAACCTCAATTAATCTACTCTCTCAAGCTAGATTGGTAGGACCAAATTCAGACTCACTTTCTCAAGCTGAATCTACAATAACCCAATCACTACAATCATCAATTGATAAGCTTAATTCTAAAACCTCTTCTCAAGCAAGTCTAGAATACTAAGCTAGAACTGTATTTGCAACTACAATTCATCAATTAAATCTCAATTACCAACAGAACCCACTTCAAATCAACAATCAAATTAGTAAATACTAACACCCATAAGCTAATTTAAACAATTAATCACATAATCACCCCCAAAGAATAGGGGTTTTAGCCAAACATCATAAAAAGCAAGAAAATGTTACCAATTGTGTTCTCCATCAGTTTGGGTAACAGATTGCAGGTCGTCACAATGCTCAAAACTAGTTCCAAATAAAAAACAACCCTAAATTCCTACTTGAAAATACTAAAAACAATGTTCAGAGTGCTTAAAATAAAAAAACCAGAGTTATAATAATGTGAGGGAACTTCTTTTCCTCTTTTCAAAATTTCATTTATACGTTCCCATATTTTTGGCTTCGGAGCCATTCGGCGGAATAAGTGGAGCATCGCCGACTTGGTCGGCGATACACCAAATGTCCCATTCCATCACCTTCTTGACTTGACTCTTCACCATTTCTCTTTTGTGACTTTAGGTGATCAGGATCTCCATCGCCGATCCAGTCGGTGCTTCGTCGAAATGCCATTTTCCATCGTCGAGTTGGCTTTTTCCCATGGATGGATTGCTGTAACTTTTGGGGAGCTGAAGAGACAGTTGGCGACTCGCCGAGTGGTCTTGGCGATCCTCAGCCTTTCTTGTCTTCAACTTTTTCAGCTTTTTCACCCCATTTTGCCCGGTAATGTCCCTGCCTTGCTCTTTTGCCTTCATTGCTGTAAATTAGCATTTAAACATAAGTTTAGAGCATAAAATAGGCATTGAGGACACTAAAACTCTAGATATTAAGCCCTAAATGAGTCGAAATCCCCGACTCATCAACACCCCCAACTTAAACTTTTGCTTTTCCTCAAGTAAAACACAAGATCAATCAGTTCAACAGATATGTCTACAAATAGTGCTACTCAAGACTCAACATGAATGCACACAAGAGATTCAAACTACCCATGCAATGTTCAATTGTGCACTACACGTTTCAAACTGTGACTAGCCATCATCAAATAGAACTCAAGCTCAAAATGCTTGCTTTAAATGCAAGTTCAAGCTCAACAAAAGTATTCGAATGCCCTCGATTCCATGCTCACACAAGGCTCATAAAAATTTCAGAATTAAGGAACCAAAAACAACTCACACACTCTCAAAGATAAATACATGCATTATTCTACCCATAGGCTTTCCCGTATTTTCCAATCAACATGACATTAAGCTCAATCAAGATCACAAAGGTCTTTCAAGGCTTGTAATGAGGCTGAGGGTTAAGGTATGATCATTTTGACTTAGTGACTTCTACCTTCATGAAGCATGACATGCATTTCACTTTTATCCTTTTGTTTCACTCTTTTTTATTTTCACAATCCACCATATGCTCTTTTAAGCATGACTCATTGGACACCCCATTATTTTATCCATTGTACAAATTTTATGTCAACAATTCTTTTCTTTCTCAATCTTTTTCTTCTCTTTTTTTTATATGGAGGGATTCCATCTTTTTCAACTAGATTCTTCAAGAGTGAATTTCTCAAAAGGATCAATGTTTCGTGAAGGTTTTAAGTGGAAAGGAAAAAGTTTAAATGTGCTCAAGTATCATCCAAAGAAAAGTGTCAAACGGTGCCAAACAAGGTTTACACTCTCACAAGGTGGTCACAAAGATGTATAATAACAATTTTGGCTCACTCTCCCTAATTTTGCCTAAGATCATCTCTCTCATTCACCTACATTAGTCAATTGGACTAACGGGGCAAGTTCTAGGTATTACCAAGCATATTTCAAGGCAATCTCACCACACATGGCATTCAACACAACTATCAAACAAGACTCTACAATTTTAGCTCACGTGCAACGATCATCACAAGATTCATTTCGACAACCCGCCAATCACAATGAGATGCTAAGAGTTCACATATGACTTATGCAACTCAAATTTACCTCATTGGAATTGCACACACATATCATTCAATCAAGAGCACTATTCAAGTCATCGGTATTGATCACAACCGACACTCAAATTTGCAAGAGAACAGTCACATTCACAAACATCAAGAGGTGACAAATATTTAATTTGGGTCAAAACCAACATTCACATTAAAAACCAATGGATCAAAAATCAATAGTCACAAACAAAATCAAGCATTCCCATCAATCATTCACAACAAGAAAATTATCCATAAAATAGCCCAAAAGAGGTAGGTATAAATATACCTCACCCCGCCAAACAAAACTAGCAATTGTCCCCAAATGCAAATGAAATAAAAAGTCTGAAAATAAAGCTGAAAAGAGTCAAGATCCCC
>JAJOOO010004158.1:0-23441 GCA_029582685.1 Solanum piurae | reverse complement strand
AATAATTAGAATAGGTTATACAAATAGTTAGTAGAGAATACTTATAACATTCAAGGTATTTCGAGGAACCTTAACCTCCAAATCTGCCTGAGAAATCCTTCCCAAAAGACTGACCGTCTTTTCTTCTTCCTAGTACTATTTATTACAAAATAACTACCTAAACTGCTCGGTAACTGCTAGGTAACTACTAGAAATACATACACAATATAATTAATAAATAAAACATATACATTTAGGCCTTATTTTCACCCTTCTTCCTGCGGCTATAGACCCTATTAATAGCAGGTCTAACAGTCATGGAGTGTCAGAAGACAAAATCTTTCTGATTAACTAGTCTTTCGTTCTGCATACATGTTTTTGGCTTTAAAAGGGCAAAGCAAGCAAGATCATGTAGAACATAAACAAGAGAAAATGTAAGCAAGTGTAAAGGAAAGACGTTATAAGACTTCACTTACTTTAGTTACTTGTTGTACATTGCACAAACTTTCTCAAAAATACCAACTTAAATGGATGATAAAATCCCCACTTTGAATAACATTAGCTACTGAAATTTTAGAGCAACTATCAGCAGCTAAAGAGTTGATGTAGACAAAGTTATATATCCATAACAATCCACTGATAAAAACTTCAGGAAATTATATTAACATTAATCTAAAAACTTGAGCAGATCGAGTTTGATCGTTGCTTTGTCAAGTCTTTTAGTTCCCCTTGCTCAACTTTTAAAGTTACAATGATGAACATACAAGTTAAATTGGTATTTTTAAATTTAATGAACTAACTTAACTTTTAGTACCCCTTTAACTTTAGACAACACATACCCCAAATTCAGTATGCTTTTAACATGCAGGGAGAAATACAAAATACACGAACCACCAAGTTTTTTTAATGAACTTCGATACCATGTTTATGGGTTGCTAAATGTCAATATTACGCAATGGATACATAAGAAGATATAGACTATTCTAAAAGCTAGAGGCATCAAATGGTCTTACAACATCTGTCACAGAACTATCTTCCAAGAGAGGGAGTAGTGCATCCAGTTTCCTCGCCTTATTACCATTCACCAAAGGATGCAACAAATCATCTCTTAAAACGTAAAACGAAGGTTGCTGTCTGTTGTTTCTCGTCATGTGATCACCCATAGACGGTTGTGGATTATTCAGAAAGGAAAGATTCCCAAGATATTCACCTCCCTGTTGAAGATCATCTTTTGATATCGTTATTTGGTTAATTTTGGTATCTGGGCTTCTCAGTGCCCATTTTCTCTTGAGAAATCTGGACACATACTCCTCCTTAGGCAAATTGGATTTCAATGTTTCCTGAAACACAATCAAGGAACTAATATTATTCAAGAATTACTAAACCTTGAACTTTCATTCCTCATTGAAGATTTGAAATACATCAATTCTCCAGTTGTTAAAGCAAAATGTAAGCAAATTTCACCAAAATTATCAGAATATCATGAAGTAATATATTCAAAGTATCCACTAAAGCTATAGTTCTACATGATAGACAGTTCTACTTTTATTTATTTTTTAATAACCAACCGACAAATCCGTTGTTTTGAACTTCAAAACTTGCTGGATAATGTTCCCCCTTATCCCCTTCCCCACTTAATACTAGACTTGGTTCACAACAGGAGTCGGACTCATGACATGCGCCTACTATACATATACCTTTTCTGGTGAACCAAAGTTGTGTGGCCTGATAGACTTTAACCTACAAATTGCTTGCTTTTCCAAAAGCTTAATTTGTAATGTGCACACTTGCTTTGAAACTACCTAGTATGTTGTGAGTGAGCACAGACTAGAACATGTATGCTATTTTGAGCTATTCTTATATGTTACCTTCTTACAGTTATAGCTTGATGAGTGGTAAAAGCTTAATCTAAACCTGTTTTACTATAAATTTAGCATGACATAGTAGCATTTCATTGATTGAAGCATGCTAAAGATATATAGCAGTGTAGTACATGCTATTAATTTGTTCTGTCAGAAGTCCATCAAGTATGTTAATTGTCTGTACTAAATTTTAAACTTGTTTTAATTGAGATTATCTGAATCTTATATCACATTGTTAGTCTAGCCATCTTATCGGTGAGGGCCAACGGATTTGGTCTAGTCATGTTATCGATGAGGGCATAGGAAAGCGGTCTAGCAGTTCTATCTAAGAAATATCTATGGCTTTGGCCTAGTAGTTTTATCTGTGTAGGGCCTATGGGTTGGTCTAGTGAGTGCACAAATGAGGACCAAATGTGCTTATGTGATTTGTTGCCGCGGTTGATAATCATTGAATTGTTTCACCTGCTATGGCTATTTATAGTATTTATTTCCACATACTCTGCTTTTGCTTTCATGCATTTATTTTAAATACTTGCTTCGAGGGGTGAGATGGAGGAGGGGGTCAATGATCTTACTGGGTTTTGTGCTCCACCAAATTCACTTACTATGCCGAGCAAATTCCTCAACTAGTGGCACTGCAGGACTTATCTGGTCTTAGTTCAAGGCGGCATACCTAGTTCTGCTGAGATGAGCCAACCACAAATTGTTCGTGGTGGCAGCTATGACGCTTTCTGTCTTCATTTCGGTTTCACGTTGTTTCCCTTGATCTTGTATTCAAATTCTATAGTAGCTCCTTGACTATACTATCAGGGTTTCAGGTTATCTTTCACACTTGTACTATTTCTTTTCAAATTCCATTGCTTATTGGATTTCGAGGCTTCACTTATGTTCGCAAATGCTTTACTTTAAAGTTAAACATTATTCTCTAATTGGTTTTGAAATAATGAAGTGGTTCACCTAAGGATAAGTAGTCACTCATTAGGTGCCAGTTGCGACAAGCGGAAATAGGTCTAGACAAATTAGTAGGGATTTGACTATATGAACCATTTGTATTAATTCTGCACTACTTAGGTTTATTTGTCATAAGATTAGCCATAATTAGACTGGTTTTAAGCAGACCATTAACCCACTGAACTTCCTCCTTTATCCTATGTTTGGAACTGGCAATGCCTTGCCAAACTCACATAGATGGCTTATTCAAGATTCCTTAACTCAGAATTCTCATAACTCATAGTAACACATCAATTATTTGAACGTTATAGCAAAATCTATAAGAACTTAATCAAGTGTCCACAAAAATAATCGGCGAATTATTTGAAATTAAATCTGTTATACTGAGAAAAGAACCTGACAATTTAGAAAACATTAAAAAGAGTCGAAGTTCTCAAAAATGCTCTCAATGGATAATAGAAAATAGCTAAATAACTTATGCTACACATCCAAAATATGTCAGGATTGTGAAGAGTGGTACAATCCTCAACCTACGAGCTAGATTTTTGGGATTGAGTTAGGCCCAAAATCCGTTCTTTAACATAGTCTCAGAGCCAACCCTATCCCAATTCTTTGTTCACCGATGTTGAGCCCCATATTATATTGTCCACGCTCCAGTTAATGAGCTCTGGGTGTGTGGGAGAGTGTTAAGATTTCCACATCCAATATGAGTTAGGTAATTGGTCTGGTTATATGGACTTGGACAATCTTCACCCTATAAACTAGCTTTGGAGTTGAGTTAGACCTAAAATGTCTCTTTATATGATTTGGATAAAACTAGCTTTTGGGTTGAGTTATGCTATGCACAAGTTAAAGAATAAGTTCATGTTTCACTAAATTGACATTCAAGGTCAAATATTGTTAAGGTGAACATGAATACACATTCTAGCTCAAAATTTACTTAAAAAACTACCAACACCATTGGATACATCTATTAATCAAAGTTTTTACAGTTCTTAACACAATTTGTACTCTAATTTCAACATACACAAGAAAAAGTTTGAATCTTTACATCAAGAATGGGATAAAGAGGAAAAGATAAAAAGGGCAAACCTTTAGACCATTAGGAGATGAACCACAATGAAGGTTGAATGCAGAAGATAAAATCATCCCATTTCTTGGCTGCTGCAATTGAAACTTTGTGCATTTCAACATTTTTCTTGCTCAATTTTCAAGAATCATCTGTCAAGTCTCTGCTGCAATTTCTGTATCAAGAACTGAAGTGATATTGCCAGAGATGTTATTCCAGCCGCCAAGAAAAAAAAATTAGTCATAGAAATTAAATATTATTTTATTTTATTTATTTTGATTTTTTTTAAAAAAAAATAACTTGAAGTTGAAATTGCATTTTCTTTGGTTATGCAGAAGAGCAAATCTTTACCCTAATATAGCTACGGAAAATTGTAATTCGCGGCTACAGTTTTTGCTATTTAGTTTTCTAATTGTATAATTCGGTCCCTAATTATGTAAATTCAGAATTTGTATAATTCGGTTCATGATTGTATAAATTCAGAATTTGTATATGCTTACCCTAGCTATTTATATACGATTTATGAAAAAATCATAATAAATTACTCTGTTTGTATGTTGGTAGAATATACAAACGGAATTCTGAAAAATTCCTATATATATAAATACATAATTTGTATATACTTACCCTATATATATATTCGCAAATAAAATATACAAATATTCAAACAAAATATACAAACGGCCAAGAGAAATATATACAAACCGCAACCCCCATTTGTACATACTTACTATGTTTGTATATTTGCAAGTGAAATATACAAACGGACAAGCGAAATATACAAACCGCAGCTTCCATTTGTATATACTTACTCTGATTGTATATTTGCAAGCGAAATATACAACCCGCAACCTCCATAGTAAACATAACTATAACTATGAAGTATAATTACTCGAAATTATAGCTATATAGCTTTATTATGTCTATTATCTTTGCTAGTTCTAATTTTTTTTCTATTTTTAAATACACTTTTAATTTTTTATGATTAAATGTGACTGAATTGCAATAAATTTTGATTTTAATAAAATTAAAACTTTTTTTAAAAATAAATATTTCTCATGGTCAAATTGCTAATTTAAATAATCCTTATTTTAAAATTTAGAGTTAAAGTCAATTTTTTTTAACGTGAAGCATTAGGGGAGGTTTGGTAGGAATCGGTAGTTCCGGATTTTATATATTGTTCCGTCACGGATCGGTATGGTACGGGGATCGAAACGGACCGGTAAATCGAGATAACGGTAATTTTTTTTAAAAAAGAATTAATTATTAAAATTAATCAATTATTAAAAAATTTAAACTTTCAAACATTAAAAAAAAATATTTAAAACTTTTAAACTTTTAAAGTTTAAAAGTTTAAATTTCAAACACAAGCTATGTTTACATTTATTACAAATATTTTATCTTTACTCTGAGTCATAAATTGTCACACAACTAATTTTTTAGCACGTTATATCTTAGCGTAGGATGTATGGGGGAATGGGAATGGGAGCAGGACAACGAAAAGGAGCGGGACTGGGAGTGGGACTAGTAGCCGTAACTGGCTCTGTTTCATCATCATCAGTGGCGAATTTACAGCCAAAAAATAGGGCACCCGCACCCGTGGTCTCTTCGTAAAATTAGATATTTTATATGTATATTTTTTAAGATTCTGTATAATATTATATTCTTGCACCCGTACTACAAGAAATCTAAATGGTCCACATGGTTAAATGTTGAGCTTTTGACATTGAGGATTAAGGATCAACTCTCACTTCAATACATTTTACTTGGTGCACCCATGTTCGAAAAATCCTAGATTCGCCTCTGATCATCATCATCATCATCAAAAATATTAATATCATCATTAACATTATCATGTTCTACTTCTTCATCTAATTCTTCATCAAAATTATCAAACCTTGCTTGTAAAGATTCATGATAATGATCTAATTCAATATTACTATCAATATTAAAAACAGTTTCATCAACATGCGTAAAATCTTCCGTATTTATTCTTAGTTGTGCTACTTGTCTAGTTTTAGATTTAGAAGAACTATCAATTTTTTTTCCTCAGTATTTGCGGTAATAAATTAGTGACCGCACCAATAATAGTTCTTTTACCTTTGGCAATATTTATTTTACCGAAATTCATATTAAAATATGAAAAGTGAGTAAATTATATATAATACGGAAATTAAATGCAAATAAATACATAACTAAATAAGTAAAGACTAATTACTCACTAAATAAATAAATAATTAAATGCAAACAAATAAATAACTAAATAACTAAATTATATATAATACGAAAATTAAATGTAAAAAGATGTGAGTTGGAATGAATGTACCTAAAAAAGTAGACGTGACCGAAAGCCGAAAATTGATAGTTGAAAGTTGAATTTTGAAGCTTGAAGGTTGCTCCAAAGACCAAACTAGTAATCCACCAAATCTTTCAAACTAATATAATTTGTAATTTAATAAAGAATTAGAGATTAGAGACTTGAGATTTTATTTTTTTTGGTAGAAGAGAGTTGAGAGAATAGAAGATGAAGAATATTTGTGAGTAAAAATAATGAAAGTTTGGGGATATTTATAGTTAAAAAATAGAATAAAAATGTAAATTTTAAAACTTTGAGGTATTAAAAAAAGTTTGGGAGGGGGGGTCGGGGGTGTATTGGGGCGTTAAAGGCTGAAATAGCCGGTGGGGCGCAATACCCGTTACCCAACGGCTTGCAACGACAATATTGTTAATATAAAAAAAAATGACTCTTGACTCGAACCGGACCGAAACCGAAATCGAAACCGACGCTTTCGAACCAGAACTAATCGGTTTCTGTCCTGTTACCCCTCCTGATGCCCCTTCGTAATGAAACCAACCGGAGCTTGATATATTGGTAACAGACCGGGATGAAACGGTACAGGCGGTTCTGCTGCCAAACTTAGGTAGGATGGACCGATGCAGTACCAAAAAGAACATATATATTAGTTTTGTGTACTATTAATTAATAATTTATTTGGTATGTAGCCAAGAAAAATAAAATAATTTATTTGGTAAACTTTTTCGACGTATAGATAATATCGTATTCTTTTAACATGATTTTAATTGACATCTTTAAATTTGAATGTATATAAATAGATGTTTGGACATGTGATATAGAATTATGATATGAAATCAAACTGTTAAGAAGTTGACGTTTTGTTTGGACATGAAATTTAAATTTCTTAAAATATTTTTTTGTAAATAAGAAAATTCTTAAATAAGATATCAGAATATTTGATTATATATTTTCATTCCTTTTATTAATAAATATCAGTGATTACAAACTTTCAATCACATATAATTTTATAAAATTCCACTTCTCAACAATATATAAATGATTAATGTTTCTTTAATATAATACTTTCACATGATACACATGGTACGATACAAACAATTTTTTCACATCGATTTTTTTTTTCCAGCAAATTTTTACATGATGGTCTAAATACCTAAATTACACAACTTATTTTACCATATTGGCTAGAATTCCCTACCATTTGAAAAAAATTACAAAAATTCCTACTCTCTCATATTCTCGGATACATCAATTTACGCAATGTATTCGCAGGATACATCACTTTACATGATGTATCGGGACGCACGCGATGCATGACGTTGAGTGATGTATTCGAAATCAAGACGCAACATATCAGGACGATGGTGAATATATTCAAAATCGTGATATGATGTATCGGGATTTTTTGAGATGTATTTGGATTCCACCAAATTTAAGAAATTTTTGTAATTTAAAAAAATATAGGAATAAAATATAATTAACTCTTAGCCCTATGAAATTCGTGTAAAATTTCCAAATTTTAAATGATGGTCTATGAAATATATACTTTGATCAACTACTATAAGCGCAAAAACGACGACGTTTCGCTTCTCAAGTTTTCATTTTTTAAATTTTTTATGAAAATCCCTAATATATAAAACTTCAAAAAACATGTGTCTCTTACTGGCTCTGGATTCCACCGCCCTAACCCCACCGTCTTCGCCACCGCAGCTGTTCACCGCCGGTAACTTTTCACGGCAGTAAAGGTAAATTGTTCTTTCTCTATTTTCTTCTTGTTGTTGTTGGTTTTAGAAAGCATAAAGCATCAAATACTAAATCCAACATGAATTTTGTGAAAAAATAAATTCTGCAAATAGTTTAGCAATCCTTGCATAGTTCGAACTTTAAAATTCTGTTACTGATTGGAGTATTTGGAGTAAATATGAGTGAAATGAGAAATTATTCTACTCAGTTTCTGAAAGCATGGAGTTTTAACCTTGTATCATTTCAATAGTTAAAAAGGGAATAATGGAAAAAAATTAAAATTTTCAACCAAAAAAGGTATAGATTTCATTTGAATATGGAAGTTAATGGAAATGTTATATACTCAACAACAAAAATGCTGACCTTAACCCTATCTTGTGGAGGTAGAGAGTCTTTTTTTCGAAAGACCTCAGGTTTGAGTAACACATATTAAAAGTAGATTTATAAGGAGAAAACACAAGTAATGAAGACATCGGAATTAATAGGGGAACATTCTAAAGCATAGAGTGGAAATGATCAGTAATCACAATAAAATAAAATGATAACTAAAGCACGATAAACAACATGTAGTAGCAGAAATTGAGGGACCAAAAACTATGGGAAAATATGTTATATCCTCATTTAAGCTTATACTGGAGTAATGGAAAAAAATTAATTGTTATTTTGTTGGTCTCCATATGTGTTTGCAGTTAAATTTTCTCATGGTTGCTCAACCAATCTCTAAATACTTGTGCATTGTATTTTATTATTTCTGATGAGGCTATTGTAGAAAACGTTTCAAAAATAAGTTTCCAATCATTTAGAGCCCTCCTATACAAAAGGTTCCACCCTTGCTCTGTTCACACTTTTAAGACTGGTAAGGTTTAAATCCTGGATAAAGTTTTAAGATTGCTTCGCCAATCCAGTGAATTTACCATAAGGAACTTTTTGCCCCATCACCCACCTTTATGCTCAACTTATCACTGCATTCATTCCACTCCCTTCTAATAGTTTCCCATATACTGCATCCTATGTAGTCTTCTTCTTCCCATATGTTCTAGTCTTGGTAGACAAAATTACATGGTTCCTGTTGTTGCCGGTGGGAGGTGGAATTAGTCGAGCTGCGCGTGTAAGCTGGTCGAATACCACAGTTATTAAAAGAACACGCAAAATAGTCATCTGCATAAGGCAAATGTGTGATCTCCATGCATTCACCTATGTTGGTTTGAGACCCAAACCCCTTAATTCATCCATTAAAGTTGGCTTTTCTGATCATGTAATTTAGCCCCTTCATGGCTAGTAAAAAAAGAACACAAAGGATCTCTTTGTCTCAAACCCCCTATCGGATTGAAAGGAACCTTCAGGACTTCCATTTATTAGGACAAAAAACATCACACTGGATATGCAACAGGTGATCCACTTCTCAAAAACCCATGTTTCGTAGTATGTTAATAAGGAAAGCCCAATTGACATGGTCATAGACCTTTTCAATATCCACGCCTTTTCTATTTCACGCTAGATTCCACCAACTCATTAGCAAGCAAAGCTGCATCCTTAGTCTGTCTACCCTGCAAAAAGGTCACTTGATGCACATCCAGTAGTTTCTCCATGACAGTCTTCTGTCTTTCTGTGAGTAGCTTGGAAATGACCGTGTAAATTCCCCCTATTAAACTTATAGGTCTGAAATCTTGTAACTTTTGAGTTCCAAACTTCTCAGGTATTAGAGCTATGGAAGTAGCATTGAGAGACTTCTCAAAAATCTCATTCTAGTGGAAATTGTTAATTATTTGCATATTGTCTACTATCCAGTGTTTTGGACGGCGAAAGGCGATAAAAGGCGACAAGGCTCTGCCTCGCCACAAGCGGCGAGGCGCTCGCCTTTTTGAAGTGCGACACCATTTAATAATATTTAATTGCATATGTAAATAATCAAGCAATAACATATTAGCAATTTTTGCAATTCAAAAACTAAAAATAGATAGTACATACTAAAAGTCTAGAACTTGAATGAGAAAAAAAACAGAACAAAAGTCAAAACAAAGGTAGAAGTAAATCTAAAGTCTAAAGAAGAAGAAGGAAAAAGAACCAAGGAAGAAGAAAAGAAGAAACATGTATTGGTTAGACTTTGGAATCGCCGGAAAAGTCTGGCTAGTTGCCGGAGGAGTCTAGTCGAAAACCCTAAAATTACCTTTAACTTTTAAAACCCTAAATTGGTCGCCTTTTTTAAAGAAAATACAAAAGGCGACGCTTTTCTAGCCTTTCTCACCTCTTGCCTCTCGCCTTTTGTCGTCATGGCGTTGCCTTTTGAAGATCGCCTCGCCACAAAGCTAAAAGGCGATGAAGGGTCGCCTCGCCTCGCCTCTTGCCATTGGCGACGAGGCGATCGCCTTTCACAACACTGCTACTATCCCTCAGTATGAAGGATACCTCCTTTGCTTCCTTCTGCCTCAAGAAATCCACATCTCATCCATCTGCAAGCCCATTATTGTTTAGCATATGATTCCACTTTGGTTGCCAATTTAGTTTCTTGGAAACAGTAAACATCAAACTAGTAGATAAAACAAGAATAAGAGAAGTCCAAATTTAGTTCTTAGAGATTTTTTACGCTTTTAGCCTTTAATAAGACTGAAGCTAGCAAAAATATACATCTTTGTTTAACATTGTATATTTCTTCTGTTGCCTTGAAAAAATCTGCTATTCTTTCAAGCCATGCAATCCACCAAATGGCTTGAGGAATGGTATTATAAGTCTTTTGTGATTTTTTGCACAACCCCTCTTTGCCAACATTGTAGTAGCCTAAAAGTGATTTTTGGCATGGTCCAGACATGCCAAGATTGCCAAAAACATGCACCGCAACTGACTTGTAACTTTACAATGCAAGAATAGGTGTCCAACATCTTTAGAGTGTTCTTCACCCTTAAGGAACCTACTGCAAAGCTGAAATTCCCTCTTTTGGAGGTTGGAATGAGTGAGGCTAGCTTCCCTAGCCACAATCCAAAAAAGCAAAAGACCTTCGAAAGAGCCTTGCTGCCAGATTGTTTTTCCAAGGCCAAGAAACTGTTATTGCTTGATTCCAACAAGCTGTTGCAACTTCCGATTGTAAAGAGACCTTTGGGATGTTCCATCCTTCTGAAGAAGAGATTGTTAATTCATAAGAGAAAACATACGTTGCTTTTAGGAAACCATTTCCCAATAATTGATCAATGGTCATATTGAGATAGACGAGAGAATGCCTATAATCTAGAGTGAAGTTAAGAACTCTTTTAGTTGAAGTTGGATTTGAATATGCTTCACGCGTGTTTAAATTAGGTCTGCAATCGACACTTCATAAGTTTGATTGAATTTGGTAACCACATCTAAGATGTAGGTGCTAGTTACTAATTTATAGTATTAATTTTGATTCTTTTATTTTTGGCTTAAAGCTCGATCTCCTCGAAAAATTCTCTGATCCAGATGGCAGAAAAGAACCATATTTATACCTTTTCTTATTAGAGGGGTTACCATATGATAAACTATCGAAGAAATTAGGGTAAAGTAACTAATGTGATCATGACATTGTAAGGTAAGTACTTGAGATGGGGCGGATGCGACTTCCCTCAGTTGGTTTGGGTGGCACATGCTTCATCATTGTTTAAGTTAGGCCACCATATTTACACTACAATTGCCTTATAGGAATGTTAAGATAGTTAAGAATAGTTTTGATAAAATTTGGTAACTGAATCTAAGTTGCAACCGTTAATTAGTAAATTATTAATGTTGGTTCCTTCAGAAAACAATAACTGATGAGTCTTAACTCACAATAATTTCAATAACCTTTTTCTGTCATTGTTGCCACTACTTGTAGATCATGCAAATTCGAACAAGATTTAACGTACATACATTGATAGTGTCATAAGTTTTTTAATTTTCAGAATATTTTAACATGTTACTAGTTGTCTTTTCAGGTTACTAAACATATTATGGATGGTTACCTGCAAATATCTTTTAGTTGACTTGATAGTGTACACAATTCCAGTCTTACGTACCCCGAGAGCTCCCCAACTCTTCTATATGCTCAGATACTAAAGATCTATGAAGCCACAGGGAGAGATTCAGAAAATCAGAATTATTGGTTTTCCTGAGAGCTTTTGAGTTTCTTTTCAAGGTATGTTGAATTCTCAGTTTTTTTTTACATTTTTGAAGTAATGTATGTGTGACATGCCAGTTTCTGTGTGCTTCTACACGCACAAAGAAGAACATTTTAAATTATTTATGTATAGATTCTACTGCTTTAGGTCTGCTCGTTTTTGAGTTTTTTGAGCATTTCATCTTTTGAACTATATCAAATTCATTGATGGATTTTGACTTCTCTAATGTATGGAAATTTTCTACTGGAAGCTCTAGAGAAAGAAATGGAATAAAAAAATTGAATCTAGAATTTTAAGTGAGTGGGTGTAAATTCTGCTGCACCAAGTCTTCATCTGTGGTAAGGGATAAACAAGTTAGTACCTTTGTCGTAAAGGTACGATTAATTCCTGATAGCAAAGCATATTTTTCAGGGAAGCATGTCCCAATTTATATGGTACAGTTTGAACTTCGAGATTGATTTTTTAAATTGTGATCATAAATTTGGATGTGGAATCTCTGAAGTTCTGTTGAAATCAAATTTACATATCTGGAAATTGTGTACGAAGTACTAAAAGTCGCAATAATTGATGATTCAAAATCTTTAAAAGGCGTATGAAAAAATCACAGTAAAAACTCATTTGACTCTCAAAATTCGGAAGGTGCCACATAAATTGGGACAAAGGGAGTATTTTTTTTCTCGTTTCCTTTTTGTCCCAATGATATGGGATTTCGGATTCAGCAGTTTGTTTATTTCTTTTTATTTGAATTTCCTTCTGAAACATTGGAAGAGTCGGGATACAATCACATTATATTGCTAAAAGCTCATCAAACAATTTTATGTATAAATAAAGAATTTCTTATCATATATG
Organism: Solanum piurae; assembly: GCA_029582685.1. Classification (NCBI taxonomy): domain Eukaryota; kingdom Viridiplantae; phylum Streptophyta; class Magnoliopsida; order Solanales; family Solanaceae; genus Solanum; species Solanum piurae. The sequence goes on along the minus strand of JAJOOO010004158.1, from coordinate 10,568 downwards.
AAGTGTATGCATGTCTGGTCTAATGGATTTCTTGTGCTTTTTTTTTGGTTCTCTTTCATGAAGCTATGGCCTCCAAGGATGAACATAAGGAAAATGAGGCAGTCGAGAAACCCTCAGAAATTGCCAGAGTCGAAAAATCCATCAACCCAGTGGGTGAAAGTTCTGCTGTCTTGCCGCGTGTTGTGCGTATTTACATGCCGGACAGTGATGCCACTGACTCATCTAGTGACGAGGACGAAAAGCTTCAAGGAGACAAGTCCAAGAGACATGAAAGGACGTGTATAAAGGAAATCATCATTGAGAATGGAAAGACCAGGGTTATTTCAAAGAAGACGTCCAAAGAGAAGAAAGATATAAAGCTGTTCCAAGAAAATGCGAAGAAGTACAAAGGAGTTAGACAACGGAGATGGGGTAAATGGGCAGCAGAGATCCGAGACACAAAAACCAAAACTCGACTTTGGCTGGGCACTTTTGACACTGCTGAAGAAGCTGCTTTGGCTTATGATAAGGCAGCCATTGAAATAAGAGGTACTAAAACTTTCTTAGAGTGAGCAGTTTCGTTTCTGTTTATTTATTTCTTTTTTATTTGAATTTCCTTCTAAAAATTTCTGATGGACTTTTTTTTCCTTCTTTTCTTTTAATGAAGCAATGGCCTCCAAGGAAGAGCTTCAGGTAAAAGATGGAGTCATAAAGCCCTCAGCAATTGACGTAGTTGAAAAATCCAGCAATCAAGTGGGCGAAATTTCCCAAGTCTTTCCGCGTCTTGTACGTATTCACGTGCCGGACCATGACACAACAGATTCGTCTAGTGACGAGGAGGAGAAGGATGAAGAAGAGAAGTCCGAGGGACATGAAAGGACGTGTGTAAAGGAAATCATCATCGAGAATGGAAAGACCAAGGTCATTTCAAAGAAGAAGTCCAAAGAGAAGAAAGATTTAAATCTGATGCAAGAAGATGTAAATAAGTACAGGGGGGTTAGACGGCGGAAATGGGGCAAGTGGGCAGCAGAGATTCGAGATACAAGAAAGAAAACTCGGCTTTGGTTGGGAACTTTTGACACTGCTTTAGAAGCTGCTTTGGCTTATGACAAGGCAGCCATTGAAATAAGAGGTGCCAATGCTTTGACAAACATCCTCAAGCCACCACCGAAGAAAAACAACCCCATCAAGATCAACTTCATCCTGCCACCACTAAAAAGACAGAAGGCGGATCCATAGGTTAGTTAAACTTGATTGGTTCAACCTTCCATAAGCTGATCCATTGCACCTTTGAAATTATGAGGTTCAAAAGTTAGTATCTGTTGAACTTTTAGTAGTTTTTCACATATACATCTATGTGCCATGTGAAGAATTCTAGGTTCATTTGAACCCGTTAACGGTTAAACTAAAGCTGCATCCGCTTCTGAAGGGGGAGATCTACTTGTTTTAGCCACCATCTTTACCCACAGATGATGCCAGGGATTTGAAACTGCTTTACTATTTTTCTGTACATTATCATTAGTGTTAAACTTTGGTTAGTTCCCAACTTACTGGGATGTTCTTAAAGCATGTACAGTGGTATTTTAATGCTTTACTGCATGTTTTTGGTATAGAGGAAACTGTTGCTTCCTTTTGTTGATTGGGCTTATATTTCCAGTTTCTCTTTTTTTTTACCGTTCATTTCGATACTTGAACGTTGTTACTGCGTTGAGGGAAACAGTAACCTAGTTATACATATCGATAATAAAAGTCATGCATGAAACGCGTAACGAGTAGCATGTATGACTTGAGAAATGTGATAGTTACATGATCATATGTGAAATTTACCTCGTATTGATACTACAATTGCCTTATATGGGAAGATAATCATGCTAAGAGAAGTTTGATAAAATTTGGTAACAAAATTTAAGTTGCAAGTGTTATTTAGTAATGGAAAAAGGCTCAAATATGCCATCCCATTTTGAGAGGCGATTTATTTATGCCATCCGTTAAAAGTTTGGCTCATCTATGTTATTTTCGTTTGAGAAAAGGCTCATTCATGTCATTATTTGTTAATTGAAATGACATAGATGATCCAAACTATTAACAGTTGACATAGATGAGCATTTTCTAAAAGTTTGATGACATATTTTAGCCTTTGTTCTTTTAAAAAGTAATTTAATTAATGACGTGACTGAATTATAATTGACCATGTGTAAAAAATGATTTTGCAAAATCGAAACAGTTTTCCGTTAACAAATAATGACATGAATGAGCCTTTTCTCAAATGAAAATGGCATAGATGAGCCAAATTTTTAACAGATGACATGGATGAGTTTTTTTTAAAAGTTCAATGACATATTTGTGACTATTTAATGAATTATTAATGTTGATTTCTTTTTTTTAGTCCACATATATGATAATAAAAAAGAATGACAAGTGAAAAAATAAAAATAAATTGAAGTATAAAAGATTAATTATTTGCATTTTAATTTCTTACCATTTTTATATAGCGATGATTGCTAAAGTTTGAATTATATAAATGACCATCAAAATGCAAAAGATTTAAAGACAAGACAAAAGATCAGAATTACTGAGAGCTTTCAAGTTTCTTTTCAAGGTATGCTCAAATTTGAGTTTCTTGAACTTTTTTGGACCACAAGTTACATTTTTGAAGTTATCTATGTGTGACATGTGATTTTCTTTTTTATTAGTCCACATATATGATAGGAAGGACAAGTGAAAATGGAAATAAATTCAAGTACAAAGAATTAATAATTTGTATTTTAATTTCTTACTGTTTTTATATAATGAATTGCTAAAGTTTAAATTTATATAAATGACCATCAAAATGTAAAAGATTTAAAGGCAAGACTATTTAGTAAATTATTAGTGTTGATTCCTTTTTAATTAGTCCACATATATGATAAAAATGACAAGTGAAAATGAAAATAAATTCAAATACAAAGAATTAATCATTTGTATTTTAATTTTTTACTATTTATATATAGCAACAATTGCTAAAGCTTAAATAATATAAATGACCATCAAAATGTAAGAAATTTAAAGACAAGTCTATTTAGTAAATTATTAATGTTGATTCCTTTTTTATTAGTCCACATATATGATAAGAATGACAAGTGAAAAAGGAAAATACAAGATTTGATGATTTGTATTTTAATTTCTTATCATTTCTATATAGTGACGACTGCTAAAGTTTAAACTATATAAATGATCATCAAAATGTAAAAGATTTAAAGGCAAAACTATTTAGTAAATTATTAATGTTGATTTATTTTTTATTAGTCCACATATATGATAAGAATGACAAGTGAAAATGGAAATAAATTCAAAAACTAAGAATTAATCATTTGTCTTTTCATTTCTTGCCATTTCTATATAGCGATGATTGCTAAAGTGTGAATTATATAAATGACAATCAAAATGTAAAAAATTTAAAGGCAAGACTATTTAGTAAATTATTAATGTTGATTCCTTTTTTGTTAGTCCACATATATGATAAAGAATGACAAGTGAAAATAAATTAAAGTACAAAGAATTAATCATTTGTATTTTAATTTCTTATCATTTCTATATAGTGACGATTGCTAAAGTTTGAACTATATAAATGACAATCAAAATGTAAAAGAGTTAAAGGCAAGACAAAAGATCAGAGAATTACTAATTTGTCTTAGAACTTTTGAGTATTTTTTTTCAAGGTATGTTCTATTCTTAGCTTTAATTTTTTATCTTTTCTGGACCATCAGTTACATTTTTTAAGTAATCTATGTATGACATGTGAATTTCTGTGGTGGAGATTTCTAGTCATATACATATATGTATTCATTTTTTACATGTAAGAGAATTTTCAATCTAAATTGTAAGAAGACAAAAGATCCCATTTCTTCGTTTCTCCGTGTGCTTCTACAAGCACATTTTAAAACTTATATATTTGTAAATTCTATTGCTTTAGATTTGACTTTTTTTCTGAAGATTTTATCTTTTGAACTAATTGAAATTCATTGATGGATTTATGACATCCTTATTGTGTGAGAAATTTTCTATTTGAAACTCTAGAGAAATAACTTACGAAAGAAAAAAACTAGGATTTTAAGTAAGTTTGAGAGAAATGATTTTCTATTTTTTTTTTATAAGAATATAGAATTTAAGTGAGTGGATGTAAATATCTAAAGAAATGAGATCTCTCACCTTATTACAATTTGAATAGAAGAAAAAGATCATTTTAGATCTCTTATGTGTTAAAAAGAAGATCTCTTGTAAAATCATAAAACTAAAAAAAGTTTGTTAAGGGCTAACAACCATTTTTAGTAAATTCTGCAATCTTCATTTATGACAAGAGATACAAAATTTAGGGACAAATAATTTTCTAGCCTTTGTTTCAATTTGTTTGTCTTATTGTTCTTTTAATCTGCTTAAAAAAAGATGTCTTTTCCCTTTTTGACAACTCTTAAATTCTAACTGTCCAAGTGATATCTTTAAGATCTCACAAAATTAAATGACATTTTATTATATTCTACATACCTTAGATTTAAGACTACAAAATTTAAAAATCTTCTTTATTTTCTTAAATTTCATGCCAAATCAAAATAAAAACAAACAAATGAAGGAATTTCCTATTATAAATAAAGTGTATGCATGTGTAGTCTGATGGACATTTTGTGCTTATTTTTTTTATTTTCTTTTAATGAAGCTATGACCACCAAGGATGAGCTTAAGAAAAATGAGGCAGTCGAAAAATCCTCAAAAATTGTCAGAGTAAAAGAGTTCACCAAACAATTGGGCAAAAGTTCTATTATCATGCCACGTGTTGTACGTATTTACATGCAGGATAATGACGCTACAGACTCATCTAGTGATGATGAGGAAAATATTCAAGGAGAGAATTCCAAGCGACATAAAATAATATGTAACGAAATCATCATTGAAAAGGAAAAGACCAAGGTCTTTTCAAAAAGGACGTCGTTGTCCAAAGAGAAGAAAGATGCAAAACTACTCTCAGAAAATGTAAAGAAGTACAAGGGAGTTAGACAGCGAGAATCGGGAAGGTGGGCAGCAGAGATTCAATATGGAAGAAAGAATGCTCGACGTTGGTTGGGAACTTTTGATACTGCCAGAGAAGCTGCTTTGGCTTATGACAAGGCAGCCATCGAAATAAAAGGTGCTAATGCTTTGACAAACATTCTCGAGCCACCAACGAAGGAATCAACTCCATCAATATCGTGCCACCAATAAGGATGACAAAAGGCAGATCTATATTTTAGTTAAACTTGATTGGTTCAACTTTTTTTAGACAGTTTCACCGCACTTTTGTAGTTATGAGTTCAAAAGTTAATATTTGTTAAACTTTTAGTAGTTGAAGGACATGACGGTAAATAAGAAGGATTCGTTAGGTAGGAGAGACAGAGGGCTAGCCCTGTATCTTTTCCCCCTTATTAGTAGAAGTATTTAGCTAGTGCATATAGTTTTTTATTATTCAAGGTGTTTTTACTAACTGTTGCTTCATTTTGTTTTGTATCTTAATAAATTACAATCATTTTTTTCTTATGGCAATTCCCTTTTCCTAATAGCTTCTCTTTTGAGCCAAGGGTCATCAAATAAATCTCTCTTTTGAATGTGATTTTTGGTTCTGTAAACAATATAGTTTAGCTGATCTTCCACTTTTATATTGTTTTTAAGTTTGATGAAAATTGATAACTAAATCTAAGTTGCATCTGCTATTTAGTAAATTATTGTTGATTCTTTTTTTTTTATTGATCCACATAATGATGACATGTGAAAAATGGAAAGTTCTTATAATGAAACAAATTCAAGTATAAAGAATTAGTTATTTATATTTTAAAAAATGTCTAACCATTTTTTTATAGTGATGATTGCTAAAGTTTGGCAAATGATTTAGAGGCAAGTGGAAATACCAGAGTTACTAGTTTGTCTGAGAGCTTTTGAGTTTCTTTTCAAGGTACATTTAATTCTTAACTTTTTATTTTTTTGGGCTATCAGTTACATTTTAAAAACAATTATTTATGTGTGACATGTGAGTTTTTGTGGCAGAGAAGTAAGTTTAATTTTTACATTAAAAAGATTTTATTTTTTTATATTCAAATTATAAAAAGAGAAGAGATCATATTTACTTGTTTCTATGTGGGATCCTACGAGCATATTTTAAGACTTCTATATGTGTATATTCTATTGCTTTAGGTCTTCTCGTCTCTAAATATTTTATTTTTTGAGATATATGAAATTTATTGATGGGTTTATCACATCCTTAAAATGTGAGTTTTCTATTTAAAATTCGAAATTTTAGAGAAATGGCATAACAAAAGCGAAGCTAGGATTTTAAGTTGGATATGAGATCTCTTGCTTTTCATAATTTGAATAGAAGAAAATAATTTTTCAGATTTTTTAGATACAAAAATTTAAAACATGTATGTAAAAATTGTGCCTAGAACTTGTTTTGACTTTCAAAATTTTGAATGTGTCACATAAATGAAGTGTATGTGTAGCGACCTCTCGGTCGTTGTGAGGGAACCTTTAGTGAAAGAAAATGAGGGAGAAAAGTTTTGGTCTGAAGAGTTGTAAATTTAAGGCTAGGCTACGCTTGGACGAATTCTGAGTGAGGTAAGGTGTAGGGCGATCTAGGAAAAGAACTGGGGGAACATCTAAGTATAGTATAATTTCCTTGTTGCTAATAAATTAAGGAGTCCACGGGGCTTTACGAAAATGAGTTCGGATAAGCTAAATATGTATGATTTTTTTAGTTCAAATTGTAAGAAGACAAAAAATCTCATTTCTTTGTTTCTTTGTGTGCTTCTACAAGCACATTTTAAAACTTATATATGCGTAGATTCTACTGTTTTAGGTTTGATTTTTTTTTTTTTTGAATAATTTATCTTTTGAACTATATGAAATTCATTGATGGATCTATGACATCCTAACTGTGTGGAAAATTTTCTATTTGAAAATCTAGAGAAATAACTTAACAAAAGAAAAATCTAGAATTTTAAGCGAGTTTAGGAGAAATGGTTTTCTAGTTCTTTATAAGAATATATAATAGAAGTCAGTGGGTGTAAACATTCGAAGAAGTGAGATTTCTCACCCTATTACAATTTGAATAAAATAAAATGACCATTTTAAATCTCTTATATGTAAAAGTGAAGATCTCTTATGTATAGAGACGAAGATCTCTTATAAAGTCATAAAACTAAAAAAGTTTTTTAAGGGCTAAAAAAGACTCATTTTAAATAAATTCTGTAGTCTTCATTTGTGACTAGGGATACAAAATTTAGGGACATATGTTTTTTTAATCTCTATTTCAATTTATTTGTCTTACTGTTACTGTCCTTTTTAATCTGTTTAAAATGAGATGTTTAATTCCTTTTTGACAACTCTTTAATTATAACTTTCCACGTTAAGAGCTCACAAAATTAAATGACATTTCATTATATTCTACATACCTTAGATTTAAGACTACAAGATTCAAAATTCTTCTTTATTTTCTTAAATTTTGTGCCAAATCAAAATTAGAACAAATAAATGAACATAAATGAAGTGTATGCATGTCTGGTCTGATGGAATTTTCGTTCTTTTTTTTTTGTTCTCTTTTCCTGAAGCAATGACCTCCAAGGATGAGCTTAAAAGAAATGAGGCAATCGAAAAATCTTCAAAAATTGTTAGGGTAAAAAAATCCTGTACATATTTACATGCTGGATAGTGATGCCACAGACTCATCTAGTGATGATGAGGAAAATCTTCAAGGAGAGAAGTCCAAGCGACATAAAAGAATATTTCCCGAAATCATCATTGAAAAGGGAAAGACCAAGGTCTTTTCAAAAAGAATGTCGTCCAAAGAGAAGAAAGATACAAAACTACTCCATGAAAATGTAAAGAAGTACATGGGAGTTAGACGGCGAGAATCGGAAAGATGGGGAGCAAAGATTCAAAATGGAAGAAAGAATGTTCGATGTTGGTTGGAAACTTTTGATACTGCTATAGAAGCTGCTTTGGCTTATGACAAGACAACCATTGAAATAAGAGGTTCTAATGCTTTGACAAACATTCTCGAGCCACCAAGGAACCAACCACATCAAGACCGTGCCACCATTAAGGAAGACAAAAGGCAGATCCATATTTTAGTTAAACTTGATTGGTTCAACTTTTCATAGGCAGATTCACTGCACTTTTATAATTATGAGTTCAAAAGTTAATATTTATTGATATTTTAGTAGTTGTAGGACATGACGGTAAAAAAGAAGGTTTCGGTAAGAGAGGCAGGGGGCTAGCCTCGTATCTTCTTCCCCTTTTTAGTAGAAGTATCTAGTAATTGCATATAGTTTTTTATTTTTCACGGTGTTTTTACTATCTGTTGCTTCATTTTATTTTGTAGCTTAATATTTTACAGTCATTTTTTTCTTATGACAATTTCCTTTTCTTAATAGCTTCTCTTTTGAGTTGAGGGTCATCATAAATAATCTCTCTATTCCACAAAATTTAGAAGTTAGGTCTGTGTAATGCAAGTACTACATGAATTATGAAAAAAAATAAAACACTAGGCACAATTTATTTATTTTTCACTCTTTTGAATATAATTTTTGGTTCTGCAAACAATATAGTTTTGCTGATCTTTCACTTTTATAGCCCTATCTTACTGAAATGGAAATGTTTGCATATTGTGAAGTGGCTGTGTATTTGGATTAAAGGAGATCTTTTTAGTGAATGACTTATAGGACTTTTTTTTGATGAAAAGGTAGTAGAGTGAAATTGCTGGATCAGTGTAGATTATACCGCAATGAGCTTAATTTTTTTTTATAAAATATTTTCATTTTTATACGTAAGAGATTGAAAATGATATTTTTTAATTCAAATTGTAAGAAGACAAGAGAACTCATTTCTTCGTTTCTCTATGTGCTTCTACAAACACATTTAAAAACTTATATGTGTAGATTCTATTGCTTTAAATTTGATTTTTTTTTGAAGATTTTATCTTTTGAATTATTTGAAATTCATTAATGGATTTGTGATATCCTCTTACTGTGTGGAAAAATTTCTATTTGAAACTCTAGAGAATTAACTTACAAAAGAAAAATCTAGGATTTTAAGTAAGTTTGAGAGGAATGATTTTCTAGTTATTTTTATAAGAATATAAAATTTAAGTGTTGGTATGATTACACTATCCTTGATTTCTTCGCTCCGATTTAATTCAATCTCTAATATATCTAGGGGCAAGACCATATACACCATATTCAATTTTGAATTCTTTAATTCTAGAAGCTCTATTATTTTCTTGAGTAACACCAACAATTAACTCTTCTAACTAGAGTAAGAAGCCCATCATCCAGGATTGTTCCTCCGTGCAGAAACCCGATCAGTATATACCCCACAAAGAAAATTAGATTGTGAAGTGAGTAACTATATCCAATAATCATTTCTAAAAATAAATGAAACGAGTATGATAAATTTTTATAATAGAATAAATAATTGACTCGTATGGTATATAGCATAATTTCACTTGATTAATTAATAATGATATTTAATCCTTCTTACTTTTGATCATTGAGTTACCTAATAAGTCAAAATAGTAATAAAGTAATAAACTATTAACTATTAACTAGTATTAAGCATTAATGAATGATAATAACTAAAAAGTAATATTGTAATAATAATAATCTGGCTAGCATTTTAAGAGAAATAATAAATTAATAACTAATAATAACAAGTTATATAAGTAATATTATAATAATAATAATCTTATTAACACTTTAAGAAAAATAATAAATTAATACCTAATAAAAATAACTAATGGAGTAACTAATAAGTGATATTGTAGAGATATAAATTTCTAATATGATATAAATTTAAAACAGCTTTGAGCTTGATAAAATAAGTAATTATATAATTTTGCTGAACCTTGTTTGCTTAACATGTTGCATAACACTAGAATTCGACCAGAGTTACTAATTAAGTTGTTTTATACTTATATTTTTCATTAAATTAATTAGTTGTATGTTTAGGTCAATTTTACACGTTTCTCACAAAATGTAAAATCTTACTTGAAATGAATTAAGATGATATAATTTGCTCTTTTGAAATTAAACAATAATTATGACTCAATTTCAAGTATCATGTGAACAAAAATGTCCTTGATAAAGAGCGTGTCAAAAAAGATGGATCATTATAAAAAACAAACAAACTTTGGAAGAATGAATAATACGAATATAAAAAACACAAGTAAAATGTGAAATACTAAATATGATAAATACAAAATCACATGATACATATTTTTAGGCACGATTATGGCATAGCAAAAGAAACAAATTTATGAGGTCATTGATTCAACGCGCTGAAGGTATATATTAGTTTGCAATGACAATAGGATTGGACAAAACTTATGTAGGTCAATTCCAAATTGGATTAGAAAAAATATAAAAAAAATAAATTCCAAAACTAAAATAATTTTTTAGGGTCAAACAATGTTAACCTTCTTATTTAGGCACCTATGTTTTAAAGCAAGATCTAAAATTAATGTGATATTTTCTTTATTGAGAAAACACAATCAACAACATTTTTATATATCCATGAAAAATTACATCTTATAA